>VYZU01016587.1:133635-147794 GCA_013401355.1 Ceyx cyanopectus | reverse complement strand
GCACACAAACTCCACATCCATTGCCAGTATAGATGACAATAACATTCCTTTTGGCTGTGTATGCCTCTGAGAAACAGAAGACAGGGCTAAGACATATGTTTACCTTCAAAAACAAGCAGAATATTCCAACAGTCTTCTTGGTGAGTCTTTTACTAGATGCAGAGTTCCTGAAGGCAGCTCAGGCAGGATGGATGAATACAACGCAGCTTCTTCCACAGGACAAAGACCAGGCTCAAATGATAGATGGCTGAGGATCAGTTCCTTCAACAGCCCACAAAAGGCACTGGAGGAATGCTGCCAGTGACTGATGGCTGACAAGTCAGCAGGGGAGGGTTGCCTTCCATCAGTCATTGGAATGAGCTGATCTTCAAATCCTGAGCTGACCCTCCAACTCTGCTTTTTTTCCTTCTGATTTGACACCTTTGCTTTTTCCTGACTTTCTGTCTTACTAATACTAGTTGCAGAATCACTTCTGTCTTGGTTTTTTGTTCCCTTCTCACATGGCTTTAGCTTATAAATTCATTTTCTTCAGGTGCAAGTCACCTAGCTGGGCTTCAGCAGCCTGTGCCTGGCTCCTGGACAGCTGAGCCCCTGGGCTGGCAGCTGCAAAGCCAGGCTTTGGGTGGTACCCATGCTGAGGTGACAGCTCCAGGGAATTCACACAAATGCCTCATATTCACCTCCAGGCTTTTCTGACTGAGAGAAGGTGTTTGGAGTCTGCAGGGTGGATATTTTCTCTACCATGTTTCAGCTGGAGAGAAGGCTGAAAAGCTACCAACTGGGGTAAGCTATAAAACAACCACTGGCTACCTGCAGGAATGAAACTGGGATGCAACTGCTAGAGAAGCAGATGTCCAAAACTCTAGTGTGCTGTAGTGGTGAAGGCAGGTAGAAGGTTCACACACAATCTGTGGCAGGGGTCCTGACTCAGTGGATGCCCAGTGAGGTACTGGTGTGCTTGTTTTCCATTCCTCCCTGCAGCAAAGGTTGGTGTAGTTACCAGGAAGGCATGAGAGGAGAGCAAGCTGCTTCCATGAATCACTGCAAGGATAAAAATATATACCTTAAAAAGTACATATGGTTTTCAGATGACAGAAATGCCCAGGAAAAAGACTTAATGGTGTATGTGAGACAGCACCAGCTGCATCAGATGCCTGTAGCTAGAAACTAACATTTGGATTGGCATAATTGATAAAGAAAAAAAAAAAAAGGCATGAGCATTTGATGAACTTCCTGGTGCTATAAACAAGGATATGGAGTGGCACTGAAATAAATGTGCATTAATTTGCCCTAGAATATGATAATGTGGGTGGGAAGGGGTTTTAAATGAGGATTATTACAGGATATTTGTTTGACATGATGCACACTGTACCTGTGTGAGTTTTTCCATTGCTAGTAAACTCAAGTTTCTAGGGAATGGCTTTCTGTACCTACTACCTCATTAACTGAAGTACCTAATTTAGGAGTTTTATAGTAAGTACAGAGGAATAATCATCTTCAAGGGACTACTGAAATGTTGGAAAGCCTGAATCACTACAAGTTTTTCCTTCATTTATCATAAATTCCCAAACTGGGAACCTTAGATACTTAAAGTTCAGTGAGATTTGGGTTTCATTCTCCCAAATTAACTTGTAGAACTAATTGAATATAGTAAAGAAGCAATTAAATATAAACAATGGGGAAATCAGGAAACAAAGGGGTATGAAATCAGACAGAAAGGGGGAAGAAATAAATTTTAAAAAATCAGATGCCACCATCTCTTCAAAAAAAACCCTTGTGTCAGGGAAAATGATCCTAAACTCTCAGAGTCAGTGAAACTGGGAAAGTTTTTAGGTAAATAAGTAACGCTTTGGTAAAAATCAGTAGAGATGAGTCCTCTGCAGATGTGTGACAAACAACTTTGGCTGTCTTTGCACTCAAGATGACAATTGCCTGTGAGATGACAATTGATTTCATTGGTGAGGAATAATGGAGTAAATGACTGTTCATTTTAAATAAAGTTGTCAAAATTAGGTCCTGACCAAGTGAAAAGATCAGATAAATGGTAGAAGCCAGGGTTGGGCAGAAGAAAAATGGAAGCAGGATCTGTTGATCTGGACAGGGGAGATAAAACAGAAGAAAAATCAAAAACAAATAACTGTCCAGGTAACTTCTCTATTTATTTGGTTTAGAAATTGCTAATTCTGGGCTGAAGAATCAGTAATTTCATTATTGCAGAATAACATGTTGAGGCTTCTTATCCTCCCCTCATATGGGAAATGAGCTGTTATTAGCAGACACAGTGCACCCAAGATGTACCCTAAAGTCTACTCCTGTCAGTTTACAAGGAAAACTTCCCTGATGTCTCTAGGTTTCTATTTTAAAATTCATAATTTATTCATTCCTGCTGAGGATGACTGACAATATTAGGATGGATGCCAAATGCCTCAAAAGAAATGATTTTTTTTGTAAACTGTGGCATTAGTTTACCCATATTTCTTGTCTGTGATTTGAGAAGGCTGGCAATCCATGTGAAAAGCCACAGACTTTGCCTGCCTACTCATAATTATTTCCTCCTTCAAAATTATTAAGAGGATTTTAGCTGTTGGAACAATCATCTTGAAAATCAGATTAGATTTATCTTCCATTTCTACTAATTATCATATTTTTATGGAGAAAGGGAAAGCATCCACTTTTATAAACAAGAAAATAAACCCACTCTTATTTGAGTACATATTTCCTTGGTCACTGATTTTCTCTGAATCAAGTCTCTACCACAATTTCACATATAATTTTCCTTTCCATCTGTCTAAAATCATATGCATCAGAATAAACAGGTGTCACAATCCACCTGTTAGCTGACATCTGTGGCATCACATTTTGTATCTGAGGAAAGGCTATGGAGGCAACTTCAGATTTCTTCATAAAACTGAGGAATAAAGAAAAAAACCAAAACTCTTCACTTGTTCCTGTGTGTATATATACATGTATGTGTGTGTGTACAGAATAAATATGGTAGGAAAGGACCTCCCAGATCACCCAGTCCAACCATACCTAAAAAACCCCAAACCAAAGCACCACACCCAACAGTCCCCCACATTCCTGCTGTGCTGTAGCATCTTGTCAATTCCTTTCTTAAATGCCTCCAGGGTTGGTGATCCAACCCCCTCCCTGGGCTGTTCCAGGGCCTCCCCACTCTCTCCAGAAAGAATTTCTTCCCAATATCCAGTGTATGCCTCCCTTGTGTGTGGCTGGCAGAGTGCTGGAAGCACCACCAGACAAACAGTTGGTCCTGCTGCCAGTCTTGCTCTAATGTGACTATTTTGTCTGCCTGTTCCTATTTGGCTGTGCAATGCTCAGATCACAGGAATGCCTGAGCAGGAAAGTGTGTGCTCTTGCTCATGAGAAAAAGCCTCCATTTCATGCTGATTTAGTTGTGTATTTAACAAACTGGTGTGCAGTACCTTTCTAAAAAGGGCTGCAAAGCTCCAACTGCAGTCTATTAACTGACTACATGAAAAGCAAGTGCTGCAGTTTTTCACAACACAAGTGGTGCCCAAGTGATGGGGACAGTGTTGGTTTGGTCCACATCATAATTATGTGTGTAAAAAACCAATCAAGTTGGTAATATCTTGGATCTGTCATCATCAGCCATCAGCCTAGAATGCAAAGCCACTGTCAGCAATGAGTTAACAGCCACTTGAATGACTGCAGACCTTGGAACACTGGCTCTGCCTCCTCACCTTTCTCTCCCAACACTTTGTGCCTGACTCTTCCCATTTTCTTGGCATGAGAATTCAGTTCTGCCTTCATTACTGAGAAGTTTTGATCTGCTTCTGAGGAATGTTTTGTAAGGTCAAGCCAGGAGGCCTTTAAAAAATCTTTGACCTAGTGATCTTAGGTCTGGATCCAGCCACATTCCAAACTTTACCAACTTTAGCAAAAACCTCCAGGTGAAAAGTGTAATAAAACTCTGAGATGGTGTCCAGCACCTTCTGTTCTGATTGCAATTGACAGCTGCCCCAGGAAACAGTCAAAGCCACACAAGACCACAGTGTGGACCAGAATTTCCAAGGCATTGAGATCCCTGTGAGCTGTTTATCAGGAGAATCTGCAGACAACTATGATGGACAGATTGAAAAGATGCTGAAAGTCTTTGAAAAAAAATCAGGAAGATGCTGTTGTTGGAGTTCTGTGCAGTTCTGAACAAGATCCTGCATTTCCTACAGCAGGAGCCTAATCCAGCCTGGGAGCTCTTTCTGTCAATTCAGGAAAGCTAACAAATCTAAAAAATCACCCTTGGAGATCTTGTAAATCCATGCTCACTGTTCCCTTAAAGCCCTGTCTGGGAAAGAATTGAGTAGCTGGGATATCACTGAGCTGATGCTGTACAGTATGGCAGGGAAGAGGTCTGAGAGAGAAAAAATCAAAGCTCCTTGTTAGCATTAAAAGAAAAAAAGAGTGATCCTTCCCTGCTAGCAGAGAAGTCAGTAGCCTAGTCATTTTACAAATATTGGTTCTTTTTTCCTCACTGCCATGCTAACTAACACAGGTTATATCACTGGCTTTACTCAGCATCCAACATCTTCTGTGTTCCCAGCAATGGCTGTGGAAAAAAGTCAGGCTTCAGGGTGTAAATTAATCACCTACATTTAGAGCCTGAGAGAGAATCAATAAAAGCCCTGTAGTGCTGCCTGCTTTAACAAATTCCATCCTAAATATGATTCAGCTCATTTTGACTGGTTATAATGAAAGTTTTCACTTACAACTTGCAGTCCCTCTTTACCCCAGACCCCTGAGTTCATTCCCCTGCCAGGCTCAGAGCCTTTGTGTAAAGCTTTTGGAAGTCAAGAACTACATGTTAAAAAAAAGGCAGGACTCTTTAAATAAAAGAAGTATGTGACAGAGCTGTAGGGAACAGCAGATTAGTTTCTAATGGGCTGCTTTGGGTTTATTCAGAATAAACATCTCTGGTTCCCAAAACACTGTAAAATGCAAGTTACAGACCATGTGCCAGTGTTGTGTAAGCTGATGAAATAATAGAAATTATAAAATTAACTTTTAATGCACATGTGTCAACAAATCTTGAAGCCAATGATATATCTGTAACTACCTCAGCCTTGTTCCTTGTGCTCTTAGGGCCCAGACACAGGGATTAATTGATATATGTACCGAATTGCTGGAAAATAATTCAACACCTTTAAATTGAAGTGCAACAGATCTTTTTTTCCCCCTTTTTAAATGCAAAACTGATTATTCTTTTTCTTTCAGATATTGGCACAATAAAGATTTTAAGTAGGTAGTATTTTGAAGGCCTTTTTTAGCACAGTTGTTTTTTTTTTATTTGGAATATTTCCATTTACACTTCTGGAAGGCATTCTGAAAAGCCCACAATTTAAATGTGAACAGTTTAAAACAGCTGAAAGTTTCTGGAGCAATTCCCAGCTGTTAAATAATCCTGTGAGTGCACAGCAGAACTGCACAGGGCTCTGCACTGCTGGACCTAGGGAAGCAGTGGAATTCTCCTCTCATTCTGACATTGGCACACACTAAGTGGTAATTCAGTTTACAGGTGTTCCTAGAAAGCTGCTCTCTATATATGAGCCAAATTGAAATATCCAGACCATGTCTTTGCTCATACAGGTGCCACCACCAACTAGAACTTTCTGGGGATGCCTCACTCAACCAAATGGAAACAGGATGGTAAGAAACAGAGATTTTCATCACTGTGGCAAGGTGGGATCCTTCAGAGGGAAACAGACTAAGCTAAAATTCCTACCTACTTCTGCTGGCCCCATGGAGAAAGGCCATTTGAGCACTGCAGAGGCTACCCATTCACATGCCAAGTCAGGCTTCTGGGTTGGCACCAGATGTGGGGAATCCTGCAGTAACCTTCTGGAAATGTCACAGCAGGGCCTGAGAAAAACTGTGTGATTCAGATGTGGGCATCTTCCACTCACTGGAACCAGGGGTTTTAGATTTGTGATTGAAAGCTGACATTTCAAATACTGCCCAGGGTTGCTTAACTGAGGAGCAGCATACTCAGAGCTTGCATTGCTCTGCCAAATGCCTTCAGAGGAGGTGCAGAAAAGGAAATCCTTGTTTCACCTTGACAACATTCTGTGTCTGAAAGTTGGAAATGGTAAAAATCTCTAGCTGAAATAACCAACAGTGAGGAAAGATGAGCTTGTTTGATTTCCCAGCTGCAGGAATCTAGTGGTGACTTCAGTGCTTGGAAAGTCAAGGCAGCAAAAGGGAAGCTGTCCCTCCCACAAATGGAAAGCAATTTACCATCATACTCCAAAGATATTGCTTTAGGGGTTTTTTTTTTTCTTCTCAAGCCTCACATGATACAAAATCTTTTTCCTGGGGTTATTTTTAAATATGATCTGCTTGAAGGCAATGTGCTCAGTCCCTGGGTGGGAAATATGCTTCATTTAAGTCAACAGCAATCTGTACTGCTGATTAAAAAGCAAGTGCTGATGGGCTTCACAGGGAGTCTCACCCCTGTTGTCTCAGCTAAGAAGTCAACAGAGAAAATGGTGATGGGAAGAGGAGAAGGATGTCGGACAGTATTCCATGAACCACTAAACAACAACAACAACTCGTTAATTATGTGTACTTAAGAGTTCTTCCAGTGTGAAAAACTGGCTTTAAAAAGAGAATTTCAAACTGTTTGATGATTGCATATCCTGGGAATTCAAATGAACTTTGTCACCACTGCCAGTTTCATAAAAGAATGAAGTCTCCAGCAAGGCACAGATGGTATTTCTGAATGAACAGATGATTATGCCAAGAGAATATTATGCTTGGGAGCACATTTTATTGATATATGAGTAAAGCTGTTAGAAGGACAGCTACTGAGGAGAGGACCTAGCTCTTTATGGAACACCTGAATACAAGAACAAATTAGACAGTGGCTAAAGGTTATTTACTTACTGATATTTAATTGAAAAACTACCCAGAAACCCTGAAGATTAAAATGGAATCACAAAAAGATGTGTGAACAACAACAATTAGATAGTAATCTGCATCTACCTCAACTGGAAAGAGATTTTCAGGAGCTATGGGATGTTTCTCAGGGATGAAAGGCACTGAGTAGTAAAGATTTCAGGGCCACATCACAGGTGTCAGCCTCAGCTTTTTCCAGACCTTTTCTTGAGCACAGAGGGAAAGTTTTGGAGGCAGATCACACTGGTGAAATAGTACAGTCTCTGGAGCTTGAAGAAAACTACCTTCATCACCAACATCAAACCAAAAGTTTACATACCCCTCACACAGCATTTATCCTGATGAAAATATAGGAGGAATTACCTAAAGTATTTAAAAGCTTCTCGTGTTCAAAAATTAATTATGAAATTAGGAATAGCCAAGGGATTTGGATTATACTGAAAGAAAAAGAAAAGAAAAAAAAAAGAAAAAGAAGAAAAAAAGTACTATTTTAGATTTTTTGTCTATCATAAGACAACTGAAAGCTTTAGTGAGGGAACAATTAGGTGGAAGAGATTATAGATTCTTCCACATAGGGCATCTCTCAGGCTTTAATGGCACATTCACCCTGTGAATAAGCCCAATTGTTTTATACAGAAAAGCATTTAATATGTGTAGAAGTTTAGCTATTTTCACAGGCTAATGTACAGAACCTAGGGCCAACAGTAAAGAAAAACCTACTCATTCCTTTTCTGATCACTCCATTCTCTCTGGTGGTTTGGAGGAAGCAGAAGACAAAAATTCTTTGCTTGACATCACCTTATCAGAGAAATAGTAAGCAATAAAAGTCTGATCCTTCATCCAAAAGAGTTGGAAGTACACAGAACCAGCCCATAAAAGAGAAAGGCCAAATTCAAACTGTGTGTCTTCACTTAGTGGAGAGGAATAACAGTTTATATCCTATCCTATATTTGTGTCAAGAATGAAGATAAAGATTTCTTACCATGCAGTTTCTGCTCTGCAGGAGTGGAGTGTCTGTAAACAACCTCAACAAATGCACCTCAACACCTATTACACTCACACTTCAACTCTATTTTGTAATTATTTTTTTTTCCCCTTCCAAATGAATGGGGTAGGAGGCAAGAGGAGTTTGAAAAGCCCTACCAGAACAAGCAGCACTTGCTCCCAGGTGCTCATCAGGACTGACTGCATCACTCAGAAAGGTGTCAGCAACAAGGAGCTTTGGAACATCAAGGGCTGCTCTGTTTGGGAAAGTCTAATGGATCTGAGTGTGTTTGGCTGGAGTTGGAGATGAGTAGAGTAACACCTACGTGCTAAGAAAAATAGCAATTAACACATCACTTCCTTAGGAAATTAACACATCAGGTCAAATTACATGAGACACACTCTTCTTTTTACCTTTTCCTTTCCTGTTTTCCTATTTGTTTTCTTTCAACCACATCTCAAGAAAAGGGATATTGATTTTTGAATTAGTCTTTAAAACAAACAATAGTAACACATAACACCCAGCCAAAAGGTCTGAAGTACAACCCAACTTTCTGATTTCTCTTGGAGCAATAGTGTATTCAAATGCTGACTAAAGAAAACCACCTTCAGAATCCAAATAGAGAAGATAAAATGTACACCTGTGGAGAGAGTGAAGCTGAGATTTGCATTGGAATAAGTGTCAGTGTTTTCCCCATAAAGCAAGGAAATGAGATGGTTTATTATGGAGTAGATGGTGTATTTTCCAGTAGTTTTTGCTCAGTTTGGAGAGTGATCTCAGTATTAACTTTTGATTAATGTTCTACCAGCCTGGAGTGTAGAGCTGGGTTCTTTCCTTCCCCTGCACATTTCCTGAGCATTAGCAGCAACTCCTTCCTATTGCTGAGCCCTGGGAAAAGAGCAGTTACTGAGGTGCAGCTAATGCACTGATTCATGTTTCATTGATCTGTGTTTGTGCTTGAGGAGTATGGGTTTTTTTTTTTACCATGAACAACATGTCATTTACACTGCACTGTGGGAATATCACAATCCTGCAGGTTAAATGAAACTAATATGGGTGTATGAAGTTGTAACTGCAGCAGTCCAGGCATTGAAAAATCAAATCATTTTCCTTCTCCACTTAGCTACACACAAATCTGGAAAGCACAGGCAAGATTTCTATACAACAGAACAACCTCCTTTTCTTCCTTGGTCAGTATTTGTTTCACTGCTATAAAACCAGCTGTAGATGAGCCATTTTCATTAATGAAAACTGTGATGAACTCAGCACATTGAAATAATCTATCTGAGGGGAAAATCCTGACAAAATGCTACACTCAAGCCATTGATTGCTGCCTCTGTAATCTCCACTGACACACCAGAGATTTCTTAGAAGTAACTAAAAAGATCAGACCTAGCAGTTCAGTGAACTCATGAGAGATCTGTACTGAGACCTTGTGGCTGGCTCAAGGGCATTCTTACTAATTAGTCTGATGAGGCTTTTAGCATTCTTTCTGCTGGTAATTGAAGATGAGAGGCATTAATCATCAAGCCAGATGACCTGTTCTTGTTAAAGAGGTACAGATGACTAATGGCCATTCCCAAAGACAAAGAAAGATGACACAATAACCAGCTGAAGACAAAACAGCAATATTCTGTTTGGATGTGAAGCAGGCCAGCAATGGTCAAATACTACCAGCCTGCATTTTAAATAACTCTGAATTATTATTTGATGGAGAACAGATAAATGCAAAGTGATGGCAGGTAGGCAAAGGCTGAATTTGCAATGCAATTGCAAACACAAGGCAAGATTCTGGTTTCTGTGCTTGTTCCTGCTCTGAAATCTCTCCATATAGACTCCCCAAGTACAGCAATGGTGTCAATGGCTAGTGAGGGGCTAAAGCAGCTCTGCTCATAAGACAGGGCTGCTTGGGCTGCTGCCAGTCATCAGCCAGGTAATGCAAGCTGGCAGAGGCTGCAGCCATCTCTCTGGTGCTTGCAGATCCTCTCTTGCGCTTATTTTCTGCCCCTCTTCCCGTGGTGCTTCAGGTTCATTTAATCTCTGCCTGAAACTCCTGTCTCACACAGTCTGCCATTGTTATGCTGTGTCCAAAGGCACTAAATAAACCCGTGTGAATGTGAGATGCTTGAGACCTTCTCATCTGGGGTAGACATTTCTGCTCTGGGAAATGACCTTTACCTTTGTTTATTGCCTCTGGAATGTCAGGTAATTACTCTATAAATAGAGTGTACTTAGAAACATTACAAGGCTGTTGATTCACAAGTTCACTCTATTGGAGAGATCTGCTTTCAGAAGAGATAGAATTCATTCTTGACTATATAAAAGGGATTCTTTTCACTGAAAAAAAAAGTCTTTTACATGAACAAGTCAGTTTCTGAGAGCATGACTGAACAAATCAAAAGGAGAGTAAAGGAGTCATGTTTTCCTGCTATACATGTCTATCTTCCCATAGAGTTTTCCTTTCCAAACATGGCAAAGGAGATGCCAGGCTGAGTTTGGGTGCAATGGCACATAACTGTGGGTTTTCCCAGGCACACTCTGCTACTTGGAACAGCAGCAGGGAGAGCTGGTTCACTACCAGGAACAGCAATCTGCATTTGGGCATGATTTCATCTGCTTCAGCACACTCTTCCTCCAGCCGGCTCCAAGTGAAGCCAGGCAGAGGCAGAACCACCACCTTAGGGTGCTCCCTGGCCTCTCATCATCTTTCCCAATTGTTTAGGAGGGTGTCATAGCTCTGCTAGTCACTTTGCATTTTAGAATCATCGTTAAGGTGCTGAGATAAACAAAATAATGAAAGAGTGAGAGAGAGACAGACAAGTGGGAACCTTGGCAGAAAGCTTGGAGCAGCACACAGGGTGTCTTGCACAAAGAGCTCTGCCAATTTCTTGCCATAAAAATGTGCTAAGGAAATCTAAAGGGGCCAATTCTCTTTGCTATAAATGAAGCGTTATTCACCACATAAAGTGCCATAGCTGGTATAGTTAAGTGTAGGATTAGTCCCAAGGACTTTTGTCTCAAGGAAAAACCCAGCTGAAAATACAACTAACAGCTTAATTCCTTCCAAATATATAAATACATGGTTTGTTTTTTGTTTTCTTGTTTAGTTGTTTGGTTTTTTTTAATGTGAGCTGCTTAATGCATCCACACTTTTTAGCTTTTTTTTTTCCTTTCAAAACTCCATATGACATCCTTACTTTAAGAAAAGTTTGGCATTATTGTCACCCTGATGTAGTGTAGATACTGCACTGATGTTTGAGCAGACTGGCAGCATGTTATTGCCTTCCAAGCTTTTCATGAATGCACTAACAACCAGACTGAGACCTCCACAGAGCATTTTCCCATATCCATATCTATGCCAACTGGTGTCAAGCTGTGGAGAACCAGCACTGCTAGTAGCCTGCTGCAGCTGCAAACTAGCTCAGAGGGCACCCAATGCCACAGTCCACATCTCTGACAAAGATGTTTAAACACTCCTTCAATGATTCTTTTATTTCACTGGAAATAGCTGAGGAAGTTATTTGACTCTTAAAAATCATAAATAATGAACTTTTTTTCAGGTGCTATCCCTTATTCAATGAGAAGAAAAATAAACACACCCAAGGCCAGACATGGCTATTGGGTGCAGGTTGCTAATTTACTGGTTTTACTGTATAAAGTTCCTAAGGATAATGGCCAGCATGGTCAAATACTTGTTGTCACCTGCAGAGCCAGTACAACCAAGGTAATAGGATCTACATTTCAATGCCTGCTGAGGCTAAAGCTAGTGAAGTGATTCTGTGATTCTGTGATTCTGAGAAGTGCCCCAAGCAAGGAAACTTTCTCAGAGGTCAGGCAAAGCTGTATGATTCAGATCAGGGACCTGAAATCACACCCTTAAACAAAGCACTTCACACACTAACCCAGGTAACAGCCTCAGCTAAGCAGCTCTCCTCTTACACATATTTACTGTGACACACTCCCCCAGTGAGAGAATATTTCAACTTAGCAATAAGAGAAGATCTGGGAATGGGTGTTGAGAAGGCCTATTTTGAGAAAACTCTTTGGGACTTCTGAGGGTTCCATTTAAGCCATGGCTCTGAGGTGCTTGTTAGACAGAAGTGCAGTAGCATTTTGACAGCCTAAACAGAAGCTAACATAAAAATGCAAACACAGAAACAAACCAAAACCAACAATCCATGCATCATCTTCATCCTTCCTCTCTGCTTTCTTGACTAAAAAGAGCAAAAAGAGAAAATTAATCAAATGCTGCAGTACCACGTGTGAGTTACATAAGGAATGGGTAAGACCAGCAGAAGATTCAAAACAAGCCAAAAGGACAGATGTGAATAGTTCTGAAAAAATGGTATCATTAAATGTATGTCTGAAGTTAACAGATTAGTGACTTGAAAAAATCATGAATGAATACAGCACACTTCCACTGTGAAAGAAACTAAGAAAAATATGTTGTTTTTTTGGTTAATGGAAGGTTACTAGGTTACTCTGGTTTGGAAGCAAGTGGTTTCCAAAGAGTCTGTCATCCTGAATCTATAATTCATAATCATAGACAGTGAGAGCACAGCACTTGGAAGGAGATATTAGAAGCAATGAGTCTAATTGGAGATTTATGCACACTGGGAAATCCTGTGCTCCACTAGAGCATCAGTGAGTGACCTCAGCTGCTGAGGCAACACCACTTTCTGTTTGGGATGTAGCATGACTGCTGCAGTGGACACTGTTTCCCTGCTGGGGTGCTCCAGGCTCTGATTGCCAAGGTAATAACACTGCAGAGTAGTTCCAGTGGAGTGCTGGAGCCATCTGGGAATAACCTTTCCTCACTCTGATCCTTCTGAATCCTTTCTGTCTTTTTTCTATTTGCTCTGCCTCAGACCTGTATTTATTCTAAGTGCTTAGGAACACACGAAGAGATGAATCAGTCACAGAAAAACCTTTTACTCAACACTCAGTAGGTAACAATGACAGTTTCATAATAACTGTCAGTAGAGGTGATCTGATGGAGACCATCCAAACCTAAAATGGAAAAACATTTCCTTCTGAACAGTGAGCTGCTTGACAATGAAAGAGAAATAGAGATTTATGGTTCAGCAATAGACCCATCCTCAGAAATAACTCAGCCAATTTTATGTCTTGAGTAATTTCAGTATCATATCAGTGTTATCACAAGTGTCAGCAGATGAAGACAACAGTAGAACTGCAGAGCTGAGTTTGGTTTCAGTGCCATGAAGGTCAATGGTAAGTTTTCACTTTCACAGGGGATGATTCAGGCTGTTAAACAAGCACAAAGAAGCACAAAGCTTGCTTTGGATTCCTCTCATTCCATGTGGCTGTGTCTCCAGTGTAATGAAGGGCTGGGTGCATCTCCAGTGTGCTTCAGTTCATTCTGAGCCTGGTGTCTAGGACTGGGGGAAGGAATCACTCTCTTCACCCTTGGACTGTATCAAAGCCTCAATCACTGTCTTGACTTTGCTGCCCAAGTTTTAGAGTAAAAATGGATGATTACTGGGGAATCCAAATCCAACCCCCACAGCATCACAGCCATGGCCTTGTAACTGCAAGGACACACAAACAGTTTCCATTTTCTCTTATTGCAAGAGATGAACAGGAACAATATGAAAGAAAAGAAAAGTATTAGCAAAGCAACCAATAGTGGCTGATGTCAGGGATTTTTTTAAAAACATTAAGAGAAGATGATTAGCTTCTCTGTTTCTTGGCTGCTAGTGGTAGCAGTTACTGAAAATAACAATATTTGTGGTGATATACAGTGTAGTTACATTAGTGCATCTCACATCCATGACATTGGTAAAGCTCTATAATGCAAAGAGAAGATTAGTCAGAGAAGTGAGTAACATGACATCCATAGTATCTCTAATTAACCAACTGAATGGCTGCCAAACACTGTCAATGGAGTCCACAGCAAATGGAGCTCCACCTCCTGCCACTGACTTCATTAACAGATAAAGCTGGCACCAATCACTGCCCTGCCACCCCACAGTCCTGATAAAGGCCACAGGAAAAGAGAAGGCTAAAAAAGGGATGTTGGACATTTGCTGGGACTAGAAAAGCTTGTCAGTTTGTCTGCCAAACATCTGCCAGAGCTGTGCTCAAGAGGGGATGTAGGAGGGACTTTGTCACAGTTGTACAGGTCCAAATATTGATCTCTGAAATACAATTATTCATGTTGTGTATGTCCCTGGGGGAACTCTTTCCTTAGCTGAAAAATGAACAGCAGTTAAATATATATATA
>VYZU01016587.1:106155-133358 GCA_013401355.1 Ceyx cyanopectus | reverse complement strand
ATTATATTTATATTAATATAAATTATTTTATTATTTATATATCACTTACTGTATTCTTTTATATTTTTATAAACAGAAATATTTTTTGACTTCTTCAAGGATATCACTACAAGGAAGAGGGATGTTTGCAGCTGCCTTAGCCATGGAACATACTGAAAGGAATATACATCTTCTACCACACTGGAGAAATTCAAATGGGTCAAGAGAGAGGGACATTGTAACACAAAGAGAATGCAAATCAGCTCCCAGTGGTTGCTCAAGACTTCACTGGCAGTGATTAGTGATGGCCTTAGTCTGATGCAGCCTGATGCAAAAGATACCTACATGAGACTGGCAGAAACTGGCCACATGGCAGACAAAAGTAAATCATGTCTTTTCTTCAACATAGGTATTTTTAATCTGTAAAATACATGCTCTCACCACTAGACATTCTCAACTTCAGCTACAACTTCTTTCCACTCCATGCCCACCAATACAAACTAGTCTCAGTACCAATATTTCTTTCAAATTCCTGCTTTGTGTTTTTCCTCTCAGTAGACATCCCTTTCTCATATACCTTTATATTAAGAAAACCCATTAGGGCCTTTGCTCACTAGTCTAAAAATGGATTTATTCTGGTTTTTTGAATGTGCAACAGCAAATTCGAGTTTTCCAAGTCTAAGAGTCTTCAACCAAGTTCCAGGAGATAAAAATGCTTAAAACATAATCAAAATCTAGTGCTGCTTTTATTTTTTTTTTCAGTATGCATCTGACTTTTGATCTAATCTTCAGAGAGAGTGGGCTTTTAGAAATGATGCAAGCTGACAACTGATGTCTAGCTTATTGACATTTAGAAGGGTAATAGTTTGCTGGCAGCTTGTCCAGAAGAAGTTTGAGAAGCCTCAGTGTACACATCACCCAAAGCTCTCACTGAAGGCCACTCTCCAAATGTCACTGGTAGAACATAAACAGATGAAAGGTTATCCTAATTAAAGCTGTAATGGGATAGTTCAAGACTATTTAAAAAAGGAAGAGAAATATTACAAAAGAGTCCAAATAAAACCTCTGGTATGAAAGAGGAGGGTTTTGTTGCTGGTTTCTTTAGATTTTGTTTTAATTTGGAAACAAGGAACTGATCACTTTTTTTTTTCAAGTACAGTTCTTTAAACTTTTACTAATAGTCAATTTAAACAGCTCTTTTTAAGCTAGTGAAAGCTCAATATTTTTCTTCTGGGACAAGGAATTTCCACTTGGGAATTTCTTGGCAGGTCTTGCAGTTATAAGAATTTTGGCATTATGGGGAGCACCAGAAAAGGCTCCATAAAAAGGCTGTGTGAAGGCTAGAACAGTGCCAAGAAGAGGACTGACAGCCTCTCTCCTTATTCACTGCTGTGTTGGATCCCTGCTCTTTGTTGAAATAAATTCCTACTAGTGTGTATGTGATCCTACTCACTGGCCTCATCTTGTCAGAAATACTCTCCCTTTTTCAGCCTCCAGCAAACTGTGTGACTGAAGCTGTTCTAACAAAGAATTACTGGGGAAGTACTGGCTTCATCTTCATCCAACCTTGGTGAGTCTATCAGCTTCCCGAGTGCCCCACTAAGGATGAAAATCTTCAGCTGTTTTTCCTTTTGTCTCAACTCCATATAAAGAGGAGTGAGGAAATATCCTATATGAACCTATTGTCTTTTTTAGTATGTCTTGCATTATGCAGAACTAGATGAATCACTATCTGTGAGATGCAGATGAGAGACACCTTTTCAAGGCAGCCTCTGCCCCTCCTCCTCAACACCAAGTGATTTTCTGTAGATCTTATCAGATGCTGCTGCACTGACACCAAAGGGCTGCCACTGCAACCATGAGAATTTGCTCTGTTTTCAGGTAGCTGTGTGTTGGTGTTCACCCTGGACAGGCCACAGCAGAAATGAGGGAGCTCAAAAATGAAACAGAGATGATTGCACTGGTGGTTTTCACATCGGGGTAGTTGATGTCAGGCTCTCAGAATGAGTGACTGCTGTAGCAACCACATTTTGAAGAATTACAAATGTAAACATATGTAGCTTTCCCATTCACATACCATGATTAGGTGAAAAATAGCAGTTAAAATAAAGCAGTTAATAAATAATAGTTTTTTTAAAAGGCATGAAAGTTAGAAAGCATGTCAGCAGTGCATAGACTAATTCATTCCTCACCTCTACACCTCCTTATATGGTGAGTCAACAGGAAAGTCTTTCTGAAGTACAGCTATTTCCCCTGAGGACACTGCTACCATTCTTCCCCAGGGCTTCTTGTTCACAAAAATCCTTCTTCATCCTGGGAGAGAAAAAGGTTTTACTAATTTTGCTTTCACTAATAAGCAGAACTTATAGTGTTCAGATGTACTGAGTTTAGAATGAAATTTTGCTTTCATGAATGAATAACAAGTTTCTTTTGGTTAAATACATCAATCTTACTTGTGATAAGGGGGCTCAGTTAACTCCTTAGAATGACACAGAAAATTTGCAAAAAGTTATGTCAGAGTCACCCAAAGTGGACCTTAAATTAACTACTAACTAAGATAACAACATCTTCATGTTTAAATGAATTGCTTTCTCCTCCATTTTTTTTAGCAGTTGAGAAGTTCATACAGAGGAAGACTGCAGCCTTCATCTTACAAGTCCACTAAAAAGCAATAAAAACCCCCAGACCCAAAATCTAAAGGGGAGGAGAAAGGGGATGTACTCATGTAAATAATTCCCCTCCTATCTCAAAAAAATTGTAATCATCCCTCCTGCTTTTTGTGACAATTTCATTATAAAAACTGGACCTGTCTAAAGGCCCCTGACTTGGAAGCTGCCAAGTTCTGCACCCAGCACTGTTTGCCTTTATTTTATAATCAATTGCATTACCAATTACAATATTTGTGGGCTCGTTTCTCACCATTCATGAGCTTGAACCCTGCAGCTCTGCAGCTGACTTTGGAAGGTTCTAGAACTGCAGTCTGACTTCAGAACTTTGCCTTCCTGCCAAGAGCTCCACCTCAACTTCTGCCTCACTTCAGAGCTGACAGCTATATTTTTATAGACCTTTCTGTATCCTGTTTTGGATCAGGAATTCACAGAACTTTTTTTTTTGGCCAAATATAGGTCTGCTGCCTACGCAGAGACAAACACTTGGAAACACGGCCCAAGAATCATTACAGGAAGGTACTTCAAAAGATGAGGAAATGACAAGAACATATTGCTAATTAAATAGCTGCAATGGGCAGCCCACAAGGAAGGGAAATCATTCATGTGTTAGCTTTTAGTTCCACTTGAAGGCAGTGTTAAGGCTCCATGGCAGATGCTGGCCCTGAGGGACAGAGACAAGCACCGGGGCTGCTCTGCGGCCTGCTCACGGCACTCACCCCGCGCCTCAGGGGCTGGGCCCGCACTCAACGGGCCCTTGGGCTTGTCCTGGGACAGTCAGACCAGCACATGCATGGCTGGGCTAGAAATGGGGTCCCACCCAAGAGCCAGTTGAGCTGCTGTTGGTAGAGCAGCAGGGCTGGTGGTCGGGCCCTCCCCGGGCACCCGCCGGCCCGGGCCGAGGGAGTGTCCATGGGCTGAGTGGTGTCTGGGCCGCTCTGCTGAGGGAGGTTTCCCTGCAGGGAAGGAGAAAATGGCTCAAGAGATGCTCAGTCATAAGCACAGAAATGAGTGCCCAGCCCAGCTTCTCTGGGGACTTTTCCATCAGTCTGAATTAAAGCAGAGTACTCCCATTGGCACAAATGTATTTTGCCTAACCCCACACCCCCCTGTGTGTGTAGCTTCAGAAGTTGGTCCAAAAGTACTGTTACTTCTAAAGATCAACCCAATTCCATCCCTTTGGAATTCAGACTTTCTTCATAAATGGAAAGAACTGTTTAGGACCCNGAGGAAATATCCTATATGAACCTATTGTCTTTTTTAGTATGTCTTGCATTATGCAGAACTAGATGAATCACTATCTGTGAGATGCAGATGAGAGACACCTTTTCAAGGCAGCCTCTGCCCCTCCTCCTCAACACCAAGTGATTTTCTGTAGATCTTATCAGATGCTGCTGCACTGACACCAAAGGGCTGCCACTGCAACCATGAGAATTTGCTCTGTTTTCAGGTAGCTGTGTGTTGGTGTTCACCCTGGACAGGCCACAGCAGAAATGAGGGAGCTCAAAAATGAAACAGAGATGATTGCACTGGTGGTTTTCACATCGGGGTAGTTGATGTCAGGCTCTCAGAATGAGTGACTGCTGTAGCAACCACATTTTGAAGAATTACAAATGTAAACATATGTAGCTTTCCCATTCACATACCATGATTAGGTGAAAAATAGCAGTTAAAATAAAGCAGTTAATAAATAATAGTTTTTTTAAAAGGCATGAAAGTTAGAAAGCATGTCAGCAGTGCATAGACTAATTCATTCCTCACCTCTACACCTCCTTATATGGTGAGTCAACAGGAAAGTCTTTCTGAAGTACAGCTATTTCCCCTGAGGACACTGCTACCATTCTTCCCCAGGGCTTCTTGTTCACAAAAATCCTTCTTCATCCTGGGAGAGAAAAAGGTTTTACTAATTTTGCTTTCACTAATAAGCAGAACTTATAGTGTTCAGATGTACTGAGTTTAGAATGAAATTTTGCTTTCATGAATGAATAACAAGTTTCTTTTGGTTAAATACATCAATCTTACTTGTGATAAGGGGGCTCAGTTAACTCCTTAGAATGACACAGAAAATTTGCAAAAAGTTATGTCAGAGTCACCCAAAGTGGACCTGTCTAAAGGCCCCTGACTTGGAAGCTGCCAAGTTCTGCACCCAGCACTGTTTGCCTTTATTTTATAATCAATTGCATTACCAATTACAATATTTGTGGGCTCGTTTCTCACCATTCATGAGCTTGAACCCTGCAGCTCTGCAGCTGACTTTGGAAGGTTCTAGAACTGCAGTCTGACTTCAGAACTTTGCCTTCCTGCCAAGAGCTCCACCTCAACTTCTGCCTCACTTCAGAGCTGACAGCTATATTTTTATAGACCTTTCTGTATCCTGTTTTGGATCAGGAATTCACAGAACTTTTTTTTTTGGCCAAATATAGGTCTGCTGCCTACGCAGAGACAAACACTTGGAAACACGGCCCAAGAATCATTACAGGAAGGTACTTCAAAAGATGAGGAAATGACAAGAACATATTGCTAATTAAATAGCTGCAATGGGCAGCCCACAAGGAAGGGAAATCATTCATGTGTTAGCTTTTAGTTCCACTTGAAGGCAGTGTTAAGGCTCCATGGCAGATGCTGGCCCTGAGGGACAGAGACAAGCACCGGGGCTGCTCTGCGGCCTGCTCACGGCACTCACCCCGCGCCTCAGGGGCTGGGCCCGCACTCAACGGGCCCTTGGGCTTGTCCTGGGACAGTCAGACCAGCACATGCATGGCTGGGCTAGAAATGGGGTCCCACCCAAGAGCCAGTTGAGCTGCTGTTGGTAGAGCAGCAGGGCTGGTGGTCGGGCCCTCCCCGGGCACCCGCCGGCCCGGGCCGAGGGAGTGTCCATGGGCTGAGTGGTGTCTGGGCCGCTCTGCTGAGGGAGGTTTCCCTGCAGGGAAGGAGAAAATGGCTCAAGAGATGCTCAGTCATAAGCACAGAAATGAGTGCCCAGCCCAGCTTCTCTGGGGACTTTTCCATCAGTCTGAATTAAAGCAGAGTACTCCCATTGGCACAAATGTATTTTGCCTAACCCCACACCCCCCTGTGTGTGTAGCTTCAGAAGTTGGTCCAAAAGTACTGTTACTTCTAAAGATCAACCCAATTCCATCCCTTTGGAATTCAGACTTTCTTCATAAATGGAAAGAACTGTTTAGGACCCGACTCCAAACATATTGAAAGCAATGGATAATTTCCAACTAATAGAATTCCAAAAGAATCTGGATTAAGTACAAAAAGTTCCCCTTCAAAATGCATGTTATTATTTCTTTGAATCACTCCAGAGGAAATAAAATCCTCCCTTAATCCCTTAACAAACTGAATTACAACTAGTTCACATATCCCATGGAAAAGCTGGACATTTATTGAAGGGTAGAAAGGTCCTTTTTTCAAAGAGGTGCTGTTGTGCATGTCACTTCTGTCAGCTCAGAATACATTAGAATGTGGAAGAGCACTAGGCAGGTCTAGTGCTACTAAAAAGCTAGGAATAAAAGGGATCAGTCAAATGGCAGAATAATGAATATGACCATTATCTGTATTTAATTTGGCAAGCATAATACCTTAATAATTTAAATGAATTTCTTCTTCAGTGGTATTTCTCAGGAAACATTTAATATGCACCTGCTAAAAGCTGCCACCTACACAACTTCAGCTAGATGAATATTGTGAATGAAAATATAAGATTCTTTCATAAAAGGTTAGTAACACAGCCTGCTATTAAGGGTGCCTGATATTTCCCATTATAAGACTCTGCTTCCAGTTGAATACAACTTTGTTAGACTCTCCCCAGTTGCTTGCCAGGTGCTACTTCAAGATGACTTTATTGGGATGTTTCATGCCAAGCAGTGAAGTCAATGATGAAATAAAGACAGGTAAAGAACACTGATTTCCTGCACTGGAAGCTTCATAGCAATGAAACTATAGGAGTTGATTTAAATGAGTTAATTTGGAAGAAAGTCTGTAGGTACTGGAGCAGATTTGCATGCAAAGTTGGAGTCTGATGCAACTGGTTGTGCTGTGGCAGTGACAGGCAATTTCTTAACTCTGCTTCTACAAGAGAAGGGCCTGGCAAAGAGGAAAATGAGTGGTCTGCCATAGGAATTTTTTTTTCAGTGGGGGTATTTTTTTGTCTCCAAAGTCCATATTCACTGACCACTTCTACTGTTCTCATCCACAATGAGCTACCTCTCCCCTGAGAGTGAAATGAGAGCCCAGATGGACTGACAGAGCACCAGCTCTTGCAGCCACAAGAGCTGTTTGGTTTCCAGATGCTTTGCTTTCTTCAGGGACACCACAGGGTTCTGGCCCAACACTTCTAGCTGAGAAGAAGTGCAAACATCATTGCTAAGCAACCCAGACTTACCTCATATAATTGCATATGAACCTGGTCAAGAGGAGAAAACTGGGGGTGTGTTGATGGCACAGATGCATGCATTGAATATGTATTTTCATTATGAATATTCAACCAGCCTGCTTGAATTGCTTCTAATGCCTCTTTCACCAGTCAGCCCACACTGGCCTTTTGAATTGGGTGACTGTGCTTCCCAGTTTGTACTAAAGTGCACAGAGAGAAAAACCTATGGAAATGATCCCTGTTTGGATACCAAGCAGTCTTGCAGGTTTATGCCTCTTCCCATACTATCTCTGAGGCAGCTGTGTTTAAAGGCCCAGTCCTAGCTGTGCTCTGCTCATTTCTCAGCCTTCCCAGCCCCCAAGATGCCCTCACTTTCCTCCGTGTGTCTCAGGCCATGTGGGCAAGGCTGGCAGGCTGGGCAGCTGAGAGAGGACTGTGGGGAAGGCTTGTCACTGGCCTCACAGTGAGGACCTCTTTGTCCCCTTCATCATCAGTACCTTACATGCAGGTAGCATGTGTCACTAAGATTTTTATGACTAGAACATGAAATATTAAAAATGTAGTGACTAACACCCATGATCAGCTGTGTTCACCTATGCTAGACTGATCTAAAAAATCAATTTTTCACATTGGGAACTTAAGAGCATCATCATTTCCATGTTACTTGTGTGCCTGGTGAAGTGAGCTATTAATGTGTGTGCCCTGAAGAGATCTGTAAAGCAATCCTCAGAGCAGTTAATGTATGTCACAGTGATATGGCCTAAGCTTAATGTGAGTAATCAAAGGGAAGAGTGTCCAGAGGCAGAACAGCTGGTTCCTGAGAAAAGGCCAGATTCTGCTCTCTTATCTTCCAGAAATACTGAGCACCAAGACTGGCTGTGCTCGCCTTCCCAGCCCTGGCTCTCTCATGTTGGGTAGTGCCAGAGCAGAATATTCAGTGAACATGCAGCTGAGGGCAGAGCAGGTTGCTGTGCCTTTTTGGTGGGAAGCACACACTCTTGCAGTGCTGTTTCAGCTGCTCTGCCAAGCTGAGGAAGGGGGTTATGTGCCAAGAAACTGCTGTATGAGGGAAGCAGGGGTAAAGTCACTTCACAAGCCTCTGTTTTTGTGTTGCTTCTTGAAGTCATAGATTCTTCTGGGGTTTTTTTCTCTTTTTATACATTTAGTAATGACTACAAATATGGATTTCAATAATCAAATTAAACCCAACCCCAACATGCCATGGAAAAAGTTATTCAAAAGCTGCTTAAAGCAATACTGGCCTTAGCTAATCACTGTTACTTTTCATTTCTTCACTAACTCTTTCTGTAGCCTATTCTATTTTGTTACATGGCTTTATTTGTTCTCTAATACATGCATTATTCTAGCCATGTCCAGTGCAGCAAATAAGCTTGTTCAAAGCCCAGTCATTCTGCCATACCAAGGACAATTTATTACATGAACATCTCCAGTCAGATGCACTTAATGTCAGCTCTGGCATATGGCTGGTATTTGCAGTGCTCTCAGAACCACAGCACAGGACTTGGTTTCAAACCACCTTCATTGCATGGAGCAAAGAACACGCATTAGATGGGATTCTAGGTGCATGCAGAAGTTGGGAACTAATTGTTTAACACATCTCCACAACCTCTTATTAGAGGAGCCAAAAGATGTTAAAACAGTTCTGTATCTAATATTGATTTGTTTTCCAGCTGGTTCTTGCTTAACTGTGTCTTATGATACATCAGTGAGTCACCAATATATTATTTATGAAAGCAGGATGCATTTAAGTTATATTTAGAATGCAAGCAGATCTTAGCAGAAATATAATATTTAGCAGCTTGTGGAAGGAATATAGAGCAGAGCAATTACTGCTTATAGGCCCACTTTTTACAAGGTGAAAAGGAGTGTAGTCATTTATCTGCTTGTAGAGAGTGTAAACTACTGCCAGAGTGAAGATATTTCTCAGTTGTTGGTGTTTGTGACTGCAGAAAGCACCAACATTGACTGGTGTGGAGGCTGGCCCTGGCTGGGTGGCAGGTGCCCCCCAAAGCCAGGCTGTCACTTCAACTCAACTGGATAGAGGAGAGAAAAGAGAATGAGAGTCTTACAGGGTTAAATGAGGGGAAAATTGGTCCCAAGTTCTTTTCTACACACTGGACTGAGGGGGTTGGGGAAAGAGGAGGAGTTAGCTGCTTCTTTGTCATTGTTAGTGATGAAATAAAACCAGAGAGTAGTCTTGCAGAAAACATTTGTATAAATGCAAGGCTCTGGAGTTGCTCAGCAGTATGGCTGTTTTTCTGTCTGAACCCTGCACAGAGCTGGCAGGGATTATTCTACATCAGGGGGTAATAATTCTGCCTTCAAGCACAGCTGACTGCTTAGAGGAATGTGAGGCTGAATGAATGAGAGCTGGCCTGGCATGTGCTGGAGGGAGGCAGTGCAAACACATCTTTCCTTCTAAGAGATTACCCATGACAAGATTAAAGAAGGAATGAATCTTCATTATTATCTGAACTCTTTCCCCCCCACCACTACATATTTCTATTACAAGTATCTCAACAATGTCATGCTTATTTGAAATTCATGTATTGGAGTGTTAAATATATTTTCTCCTGGCATGTGTCAAGTAATTCTTGTTACTGAACAGACTTAAAGCTACATGCAGATTTCAAAGCAGGCAGTTATAGGAAATTATCAGTGTCTAGTAAATTTCAGTATGAATTATTCACTAACATAATACCTATGTAAAGTAACTTTACATACTGCTTTCACTTACCAGATAGTTAGAAAATAGTCTTACAAGAGTAGAATTTGCTATTCATGGAGTAGGTCACTAAAGCTGAGAGATGATTATGTATGGGATTGTAATCTTGAAAGCAGTGCCTTCAGTAATTAAAAGTCATGCTGTAAAACTCTCTGTTTGTAGTGTTCCTAGCCTGGCTTTTGTATCACTGTATAATGTGTTTTCAGTTAAACTTTACTGACATAATAGATTCAGGAGGTTTAGGAGGAGATTGTTTTCTTTTCCAGTTAAGATAACGTCACTGCTCTTGAGGAAAAAGCCACACAAGGAAATTATAGATACAGATTTCCTTGTATCTAGAACTTAAAACCAGGCATGAAACTTGTCACAGAAACCCTTGCATCAGCAGAAGGCTTTTGAAAAGTAGCCCAAACTCCTTCTACTAATAAAGCTTTCAAAAATGAATATGTCCTGTCATTTCTGACTGCCAGAGCTACCTGAAAATCGTCCAAGTATTTAATGCCATGAGTCACACTCTGAGAGCAACAGATCACATTAAACTGCTCAGACTTGGAATTCTTGGTGCTAATGCCTCTTCTGACTCTAGGGAGATGTCTGGGAGCAAAGAACTTTTTTTCCCCAGGGAGTGTCTCATCCCTTCTAACCAGCCCCAGAATCATGTTGAAGGATGTGGTCTGAGGGCAGTGAGTGGGATCAGAACAGAAATGCAGAATGGGGTGGAAGAGCAATTGCAGGATGGAGGAGCAGCTGGGACTTGAGCCTGCAAGAGCTTCTCCTAGAGAAAATACCTCTGGAAGGGGAGGAGAAACTGGTAAAGAAGGGACCTCTCATGTAAATGACAGAGAAACCCACTGTTTGAACTTTTTATGTTTTCCTTGAAGGAGAGTGACCTGTATCCACACACCCTGGGAAATACTGTTTAAAAATAGCCTTTACAAAAGTAGTAAACATTTACTATTGACTGTTTTTGTAACTGACCCATGGTGCAGGTCACTGGAGACACTGTTGAAGAGAGGAAATAAAACTCTTTAGGCTGATGCTTCCTTTACATGCACAGAGAGTTAAAACATGGTTTGTTGAAGTGGGAGACTGCCTGGGGTGGATCAGTTGCTTCAGTGTTGATTGTGGGAATGTGCTGGGCTTTGTGAAACCCTCTACTGAGGAGGGAGAATTGACAACGTTTGCTGTGAGACTCTCCTAAATAATGCAGTGGATTGGGTTCATGTTTCAGCTCTGTGATCACCTTCGTGTATGACATGGAAAAAGCTGGTGCTGCAGGAGGAGTGTTAAGGCACTGAGAGCTTGGTTTGAAAACAGGCACTGAAAGTTCCAATATAGCTACTGAAAAGCCTTCAACTAAGTGTCTTTATACTGGTGTTTTGTTAGCATTCATAGAACTGTAACTTGCAGTAAATATCCACTTCATTCTAATACACCTTACTGGCAAAATAGAGCTCATGACTGTGCAAGTTCAGCATTTGTGCTACAAACCTTACCAGAGTTTAACTGCAAGCACCTTCCAGACAGCCCTGGAAACAGGATTTTCCCTGGTTTGACTCTGAAATGTTCATTTGCAGTGTCCATTCTCATATTTGAGGTGTGCCTGATGGAGCTGGATGGTGCTGAATAAACTGCTGATCTTTCAGCTCTGGTTCATTGCTTCAAGCCCACAATGAATTGCTGAGTAAAGCGAAGGGTTTCTCAGGTCAGGCCACGTTGCATAACAAAGTTGCTCAAGCCAGAATCTCTTCATGCAGACTGTCTTGCCAGAGTAAATACAGAGGGTCCCTACAGGTTTTGTCTTCTGGTTCCCAGTCAGCACTGGCACTCTGTTCTCCCTGCTTTCAGTGCTGGTGATGCTGCTGCTGTATTACAGCTATGCTGACTCTGCTGCAGCCATTCTTTCCTCATCAGCTCCTGGCTGTATTTGCCTTTCTAGTAGTGATTAAGTTCTTAGAGAAGTGACTTGTATTTGATCTATAGTGTTAAGGCTGAGGGGTATCCTGACACTAGCAGATGAGTTGAAAGCAGGGTAATGACTAAATGGAGCATGGGAATCACTCCATGTACACTTGCAACTCAACAGGGTCATGTCTTGCATGCCTCTGCACCTCCTGGCATCCCAGGCCACTCTTGGCATGTCCTCCCCAGCTCTTCAGTGTGTTTTCACTTCAATACTGTTGACACCCTGTTAGCAAACCTCCATGAAGAGTCAGACAGTGTCCTTAGCTCCTAAACCACTGATCACACAGATGAATAATGCTGCCTGAGAAATCAGTTATTCCTTCCATCCTAGCTAAAGGACTTGCTTAGATCCAGGCTTGATCCTGACTCTTGGTTATTTTGAAGGAGGGAGATGTGGTGTCAAAGCAAGATGCATGTGCTACCCAGAACTTGCAGACCATGGGTTGCAGGTAAAGTTTGGCTCATGCTCAGTCTTCCTCCATGAGTCTTGCCATGAGCCTACTCATCCCCCTGCCCATGTGTGCACCTACACATGTTGCACTTGGGCTGTCTAAAACTTGAACAGAGACTGGGACAGGAAAAGTCACTGTTCAGACCAGACTTGCACACCTTTATTTCAGTTACTGTTTCTTCAGAAGCAGACTTTGTGTTCAGGGGTGGGCACATCAAGCAGAGGAGCAGGAGAACCACACCAGCCCTCTCACCCAGTTCATTTCAGGGGTATTTGTGTCCCAGCCCTTGGAAGCAGTAGCTCAGGAAAAACAGGAACTCAGCAAAACGACCTCTATTGAATTAAGGCTTCAGACCTTCTCTAAATGTCATCAGTGTGGCAGCAGAGGTATCATCTGTCTTTTAGCTTTGCTCCTGTGCAACAACTGCCTGAGGCTAGAAGCACAGAACTGACAGAGCACAAGTCCGTGGCATCTTACAGCACAAAAAAAAAGTGAATAAGAGCTTTCCCATACAGAGGTTCCACCTGAATAGATGGATTTTCTTTAAATCTATTTTGCTTCCTTAAACAACATTGACCTATAATGGTTTTTATTCCTTGATTTCTCCCCCCCCCCCCCCCAGATGAAATACTGGCAAGCTGGTGAATGAAAGGAAGCTTTCTTTTTCTTCCAAGCTGCACTGAAAGACATCCCATCAAATCTTTTACTTCAATAGCATGTGTTCTGTAAAGCATCCTCCACCTTCAGACCAAAACAAAGCCCAGACACATCTCTTTGCCTGGACTTCATGGCCTGGGAGGCAGGACATGCAGGTTTTCATGTTGCAGAGGCAAGGCCACTGAATTTCTGCTTCCCATTCGGAGCATTTTAGCTGGCAAGCTGGGGAGGGGACTGGGGGAAGAAGGCAGAAGGGCCCCCCAGGGCAAAAGCTGGTGGGGTGATGCCATGAGGAGGCAACTGGAGAGCTGCAGCAAGTGCCTGCTGAGAATGTGGATGATGTTTTCAGGCCAAGCTTCTAATTGGGATGATAGTTTCCTAATAGAAATGTGAGCTGCTATTAGGGCAAATGTCTGATGGAATTTTTAAAAAGGAAAACATTACTGATGTTATTTATCAACTAGATCCATAATCTAAGGAAAATATAGTTTGAAAAGATTTATTTTTCATCAAGCTGTTATTAAGAAGAGGAGAATAAAATTATATATTAATGATGATGTCAAACATTCTGTTATTTGCCTAGGATTAAGATTTGATGAGCAGTTTACCCTTTTAAAAGATTGGCTTAAGAGAAGCTTTTTTTTTGGTTCTTTGTAATTTCCCCTGTGTTTTAAACTTTATTAAAAGTCAACATGCAGAGCTGAGAAAGCTTATTAGATTATTCTTCTTTGGTGGTTTTAAATGCATGTGTTTTAAGCCTCTTGGTAAAAAAAAAAAAAAGACAAAAGAAAAAGAAAAGCTTTATTCTTTAATCAGCTCAAGTCTTCCCTCTCACTTGTGGAGTGATTCAGGCAGAGCACTGAGAACCTGGGCAGAGAGAACAGAGCACTGTGACTGATGGAGCAACCAGCTCTGGAGCTCTGAGCTCGCACACAGGTGTGATCCTTCTAGAGCTATCCATATAGAGGAATATGAATGAGATGGCAGAATGTACAAAATACAGTCCTAATATTACATTGAAGGTTATTCCAGATTAACTTCTAATTTTTCCTTCCTAAAAGTTGATATTTTACTTCCTAATAAATGTGCTATTGTTTTCTCTAAGCAACAATATGCAGCTTTAGGTTATAATGGCCAAGGAGCCATAAATTGAAGCTACTAACTCCTTATTTTGACAGAAAGTCAGCCTGACTTTTACCCTTTTACCTCAGGCATCTAGGCATTTTTAAACCAAACAGAAATGTCTGGCTGCAGGGGAGACAGGAGGGTGTAAAACTGCAACACAGTGACAAATGGGTAGAGGAATTTGCTTGCCTGTAATTCTTCTAAACCCAGCCAAGGAGTTGAATGGCTCACTCTGGGCATGTGACAGTCATCCTTTGGGGATACAANAAATTATATGTTATATCAAATAAATTATTTGACTCTAGCAAAATAAACATGTAGTAAATAGAATATAAAAAAATAACTGTGCAGAAATAAATCACTTCTTGCAGATCTCTTTGTATTTGAACCATCAAAAACATCAGTAAAGAATTCTTTCTGCATTGCAGAAAAGGAATAGGGCTGAAACAGGAGGGGGATCTCTAAATGACATTTGAAGGGGAAGCACAGCACTCAGCACAGCCATGCAAGGGATTTTGTTCTGTGATCCTTTCCAGATACCTTTCACACCTAAATTTTATTTCCCTTCTTAGACAGTGTGAGACCAAATCTCAGAGACTTTTGTGTATAATTCTGTGTTCTCTGGGTAAGCTCCCACTAAAATAGCACATCCAACACCAATATGGCAGGGAGGCAGCCTGTGGAAACCCAGTGTTATCAACTCTTCCTGCATGTACATCAGTGTCACAAATCAGCATGACCTGTGGGCAGTGCTGGGGGATTTCATTTGGCAGCATGGTGCTGAGCTCCATCTTTCACTCCTTTTCTACCCAGGTTTCTGATCAAGCACTCTAATCAGATCCCACATGGTATGGGAACTGGAGATGCACAGCATGAGCACTTGATCCCCACAGGATTGCTCTGTTCAACTCCTTTTGTTTCTCTCATTAATCTGATTAAAGATTGTTCTGCAATAAAGAAAGGATGTAATCTGCCACTGACAAATTGCTTTGGACTCTTCAGTCCCCACATCTTTCTTTTCAAAAAGCTTTTCCCTTCATGTTTCTTCTGGTTACTTAAATAAAAAACAAACTGAGGGAAAACAGATTTTCATAAGTCTTTATAAAAATGCACTAAAGACAATTAAAAGAATTTTTCACACATCCTCAATCATGCTTTTTGAGCTTTATAATTTCCAGGCTTTAGGCTCCTTTCATTCAGAGTGTTTTGCTCTTGTCAGTAACTTGGACATCATAAAGTCCTGTTCCTTTGCATTATCTGTGTTGTTGATGATGAGAGGATCCCTCACTTCCAATCTTTCTGTTGCCTGGCCTGCTGAATACACCCTGAAGTTCTAAGATGGGAAGAAGACAGAGCAAAGCAGAATCTGTGGAGCCCAAAGTGCTAAGAGGCAATTATGAAACAGCCAGATATGAGAAATACTTCATGTCTTCCCCCAAAGCAAATGCTCCTTTGGATGCTCACTGCTGTCTAAGGAGCTGGAGCCTCTTCTCCATCTCTCAGGAGTGAGCAGCAGAGGCAGGGTGGGGTCCTGCAGTACAGACTCCTCTGCAAGACTCTTTCACTTGCAAGTGATCAATATGATGATTAAACACCCATCTGGAATCTTGTGAGGGGAGCAATGATGAGCTTTGCTCTCCAGCCTGTGGATAAGGAGTTTGTGCAGAAGGGAGAAAGGAGCTGTGCACTTGGCTGCAATGCTTATTCAATCTGAAATCCTTGTGGGTTCATTAGCAGTGTCCCCCCTGACAGACAAATGCCATCCTTAGGGCAGGAGAGGAGGTGATTAGCTGGAGATTTTTGGACTCAAGCTGTTTGAAGACAGGAGAGATGTCAACATCTCCTTCTCTTCTGGCTGTATTCTGGTGTAAACCAAATCTCTTCAGGTTTTCAACTGTCTCTTCACTCAAATAGAAGAAACTTACCTTGGCTGTGAGTCCTGGAAGGATTTATATAATATGAACTCATCACTGCAGTGATTAAAAAAATACTTTTAGTTGTTGCCAGAACATACCTGTAGGTATAAGAAACTCTGCTATCAAACCTCAGGTATCTGGGGAGTTTGATTATTACCAGCATATGACAGCAGCATATTCTAAATTATTAAACCCTGGGTTTTCTACTTATTGTTTTTATAAGAAGCCTTCCTTCATTTTGCTGCACTCCACACTAAACTTAGAAATAAAGCAGGGAAATGCTGCTTATTCCTACAACATTATTTTGAAGGACTGAAATACTTCACAGTAATGAAATTCCATAATGCATACCATAAAAACAAACTCCTAAAGTATCTTCCTGTAGATAGTGGGTTCTGTTCAGTGCACTGCTGCTTATTTATTTTATGATAGTTCAGAACCATTACTTATTGAGATGTTTAATTTTATTTTCAATGACTTTTCTCCAAATTGGTGTACTGTACCTTGTAAATCTTTGGCTTTGCTTTTCTCTGCTGAGCTAGTTCCAGTTGCTGTGGAATGCATTGTATCTGTAAATAAAGTTCAACCACATGTATTACTGAACACCTGAAACAATTCCATAGGCTTGTGGCCATCAGAGTTAGTACTAAACAATTAAACCTCACTTAACCAGAGTGAAAGGCTGTTGAATGATGTTGAGAACAGTATTTCCAGAGGTGTATAAAATCCTATATTGTGCTAGCAAGTTCTCTGCCACTGCAGACAGGGAAATCTTCCTCTTGGAATGTGGTGGTGGGTGAGGGAACTGGGTAATGGGTTGAATGCTTTGTGTCTCAGGCACTAGACCACCTACCTGCCCAGTGTCCACTCCTGCTGCTGTGCTCCAGGCCTGGGTGCAGCACAGAAGGGGTGAATCCAGCTGACACACTGGTGTTCTCTCTTCCCACTGGGGACTGTGCTGCAGCTCCCAGTTCTCAGATGGTTTCTCAGTGTAGGCAGCAGCTCAGCCTGGCCTGGCCTCAATTAAGCTCCTCTAAGAGGAAGCTTTTTAAAATCTTCTAAACTGGGTGAGTGCTGACACACAGCAAAGACAGCTGTCAAAATACATGTAAATAAAAAGAAGGTGACCTTATCCTTTCTGTGACATATCCACTTATATAGCATCCCTCTTCACTCCTTCAGATGTTTGTCTGATTCACATTCTTGTGGCAGAAAGGCACTTGCTGACTGCAGTGTATTGGAGCTGGCTTAGTGAACAGATCCATCTTCCCAGCACTCAGGCACTGGGACATGTTCCCTTGAGGTGTAGCCTTCTTTAAATTACACTTTTTTTGTCAGCAATCTGATGTCATTGATTATATTATATTATATTTATCAAATGTCAGGGAATTCAGAAAGGAGAACATGGTTATAAATTTGGCAGATGACAGCAAAAGTTTAATTTGGGAACTCATTCTTTAGTACACAGTAGACAGAAATCCATAGGAAATCAGCTTTGCATTCTACTTCTGCAGTATTTGTTTAGGTCACTTGGAAATTTTAAGGAAATACCATAAAAACTCCAGGAATTTAAGATACTTACAGAAAGGTGGAAAATAAATTGACAAGTAGTCATTTCCATTTGGTTTTAATCCAAATGTCTTGAGAAATTTTAATATTAAATCTGTATTCATTGTTTATTATTTACTATTCTTCTATCTTATTTATTATTCTTCACTTCTGTTCACACACAGAGTTCAAGGCCTGCTTGGATCTAGAGATGCAGGGTTAGATTTTCTCTTCCCCAGTGGGCTGATCTATAGAAGTTGGGTATCCATTTATGTTGTGTCCATTAATGTCACTGGGGAAAACACTGGTGCAAAGAACTCTGGGGTAACCAGAAGACATTCACTTTGTTAGAAGAATATAACTACTATGTGATCAAGGAATTCTGTATGTGATGATCACAGGCCATTTGAAGTCTCTCATCATTCCTAGATGAAGGAAGCTGTCAAAACAGTTTGCTCCTGATGATGTGTCTGTGGACAGCTGCCAATCTCTGGTTTATGGCTCTGAAGGAAATGTTTATCATGAAGTATCTTGTTCTCTTTCAAACAACCAGCCAAGCTTTGTTTCCTCACAGCTTTTGTATGCCATTTGCATCCTTCAGAAGGCCCTAATCCTGCTTTTCTGCCTTGAAAAGTTTTGAAAACTGAAGTTGGAGAGTTTTCCTCTAATTGCAGTCTTTCAGGTGTTGCTGGGATGACCTAAAACCTCTAAGCATCTGCTTCTTGTATGTGCAGATGCAGCCAGAAGCAGTAGCTGTGCATCTCTCACTGTACCAATAAAGTATTGGTTGGCTTTTGGGGATGGAGACTGTGTAAGGTTTGTGAACTTACAGCACAGGTTAGTTAACTGTTAATAGGTAGTTAACTGTTCACTAACTAGCACAGCTTTCTGAGCATTTCTCTTTAAATGCTTTTGCTTCCCCAGCTCAGTGAGGAAGGAAGGCACTGTGCTCAAATGAAAAATGCTTCCTGCATTTGCCTCTCTACAGACTTCCCTAGCAGGGGCTGAAATGAGCATTCCCAGTTAGCTCTGGCTGCTGCTGTTTGGTAGCATATGGCCAGCTGTGTTCTTTTGATTCTTACAGCTAAAGTAGAGCTTTAGCTGCCTGGAAAATTGTAACTGCAGAGGACAGAAGAAATACAGAGGAGCACAAAAAGGCTTCCCAGTGTAGCATTGAGATGCAGCAATGAGTATTTTAATTCCATCTCTCCATTCTTTTCTGTCTTCCCTTTCCTCAGGTCTCTTTTGAGAAAGGGACATATCATTGGACTATGATTGTGTGTACTGAAAAGCAAAGAACAGCACCAGAAACAAAAAACAAAAAACAAACCTTTAACTGCATCTAAATGTTGAAAATTTAGAATGTTAAATTAAATGTTGAAAATGATAGAAGCATTTACTGTTTTGCAAACCACTAGACCTTAGATTTATCCTTCTACAGCAAAACACTGGAATCCTTGCTCACATTTGGCTAAGCTTAATTAACAAGCAGCTTTGCTGAATAGAAGTGGCTCTAAGTGCCTGCTGCTCTGGTTTCTTGCCACTCCTTCTGGATATTTTGGGTTTTGCTTCAGGTTGAGCTCAGATGGTGCTCACAGCTTTTGGAGAGGCAGCAAACTTTAGTTCTCCCAGCTGGGGACCTGCTAGGGAATTTCCTTTGCCCTTTGGGCCTCCCATGCATATGGTGGCACCAATTAATATTCTATTAATAGCTAATTTATAGAAATTTGCCCCTCTAGTAACATTTGCCTTTGGATAAAGGAGTTAAAGTAGTCATCTCTCCTCTGTTTTACAAGCTGAACAAACCAAACTGTTCCTCCTGTTCTCACACATTCAGATCTCTGTGCCCCTGGCAAAAGTTTGTAATACCTGCTCCACTTTACATCTTTAATGTTATCATTATGAGTTATTATGATCATAATGAGTTGGTTATACTGATGAATTTAGGAGAGAACATACAGGAATCAGAAATAGAGATCTATTAAGTCATTATTTCCATCACTTTTCATGTCAGACTTCTGCCCCCTGATATGTTTCCTACAAGTATGTACTGAAAAATCTCTCCAAACATGATGACTCTTAAAATAAAACCCCAATCAGAGCAAATTAATAATGAACACCCAATCCCCAAGGTCATCAATTTCCAGCTAAAAAGAACCATCTCACAAATGAGCAAGGACTGAACACAAATGTAAAATTAACTGATGTTTTTCTAAGAATTTAAAATATCTTACAGAATTAAGATTGCACTTTTCCATAATAGCAGGAGTTCTGCTTTGGGTACAAAACCCACTATCTGAGTGAAAAATAAATAGCATATGATGTTTTCAGAGACACAAGAACAACAGCAACACAGGTATTTATTGTAGAAAACCTCATGAGTTTTCTGTCATCCCTGCCAGCCCCTTTTTGAATTGAGAGCAATGCAATAGGTATTGGTGTATTATACATCCAAAAACACAATGAAAGAGCTTTCTGACCTGAGACATGCAAATAATATGCCTTTGAAAATGCTGAGCCTAATGGTACAAGAATCAAATGGCTAGAGATCTGTGTACAGAAAGAAGTTTGAGAGATTAATTTATTTGACAAAGGATCTAAATTCAAATGAGCACCAAGATCAAACAACTGTTAAAATCATTTCCATCTAGGCAATGTAGCAGAAAAAAAAAAAAAAGTGGTTTAAAGCACAGCTAAAAATACCTCCTGTGACTCAGAATCTTTGAATATCCACAATAAAAACAGCCAGCAATGTGCACCTGCGACCCCTTCACTTGTTTTTGTCAGTGCTCTCTTCATTTTTAAGAGGAGCTCTTTGCAATGCAGCACCTGAGAGCAGAAGATCCAGAAGTTTCTAGCCTGCTGAGGAGGAGCAGCTTTGTGCTGCAACAAAGGTGCAAACAGAGAAACAATCAGAGGTGCTGTTTGCATTGGCTTTAAAGTTGTTTAAAAATACAACGGGCTGTTTGCTGCATTGCAAAGAGTCATTTAGCTCATCCTGCAACATGATGGGAAACCAGAACTCCCAGGAGCAGCAAAGAGTGGCATGGACATTCATGTGTAAAGGATGCAGTGGGAAAACTTCTTGAGAGGATTATATCAAAAGGTACAGGATAAAAAAAAAAAAGCTTCAAAGTTGGATTAAGNATAATATAATAATACCAAGTATTTTTTGGTAATATTTTAATTATTGTAAAATTAATTTAGAAGAATAACCTATACCTATTTTAAAGAAAAGGTAACCAGCCTCTGAAATGTCAAGATCAAAATGTGGAGATTTTACTTCTCAGATAAAATGAAATATTAGGATTTTTTATCGAAATAATTTTTTTTTTTCCTATGTTTTAATGTATTCAATTTGGGGCTTTTCTTACATAATTTCTATCAACAGTTCAAAGAATGTAATATTTATTTGTTAGTTTAGCATTTTGATGATAGTTGGAGAATTTGCTTGTCAACTTACTTTTTTTTTTAGTCTAGCTTCAAAGCAAGCTGGAGCTGTCCAAGGAACTTTTCATCAGCTGAGTTGGTTTGATAGCAGCCAGGCCAGATGTGCAATCCACTCTTCTCCTTTTCTCCCTCCCAGCCAGAGGTGCACCAGCATTGGGATCTTCCACTTAAGCCAGCTTGGAAGTAGTTCACCTTCTGGCTGAGTGCATCTTGGATTTTCCTGTCAGAACAGCAGAGATAAAATGTTATCTTTAAGAAGCAATGTTCCCCTATCAGTTTTACTCTGTGTTCTTTTGTTTTGTTTGTTATTAATTTGAACTGGTGGGAGCAGTTGTCTAGGTGGTTAAAATCCACAGTTCCCAGAGCTGATTGAAAATGCATAAGGATCTGTTCAACACTGACATGTCTTTTAAGAGCACAGAACTAATTCTCCTTGGAACAGCATCTGTGAGGTATTAGTTTCAGCAAGTTGGGTTGGTTGTTTTTTTTTCAAAGGCTATTTAAGGCCTTAATTTTATTATTTTATTTTTTTACTAATGGCTTTTGCTTTATAAATCCACATGGAAATTGCATGGAAGGAAAGTTTTTAATTAGCTCTAATGAAAACTTGCAGCTGCATTTTTTTTTTTCTCCCCATGGTATATTGCCTGTTCATGGAGGCCCCTCTCATATCTTAATTGCTGTTAATTTTGACAGTAATGGGCTGTTGGATTCCTGTGAAATCATGGAGCATCTCAGCACACTTCCAGTCTGCATACTGATTTATGAAGCCAACCAATGGCTCCATCACCCTGCTGACCACCACAGACCTGGCCTAAGCTTCCTCTGGAAACAACCACAGCATTTGTCTGAGATTTCTGAGGGGAGCCAAGGGGCCACATCAGATTAATTATTAATCCCAAAGTATTATGCTGCCCTTCTGCTTTTAATAGCAGCACTAATAGCACTCTGCTCTTACTGCTGCTTTCTGAGAGATGGATGCTTCTGGCAGTTTCTCATTAGAGAATTGTGTTTATTTTGGGGCTAATAATGTCTATTGCAACTTGAATGCCCTACAAGAATGAAATAACAGAGAAATGATGATTTTCTCTTTTACAGGGGCACATCTTCAGTCATGGTGAAGGAAGGCTGGAACTGATCTATGATTTCATTATTGAATAGTGCTAACAAAATCTTTCTGAAGTATTTAATAAGATTACACAGTAACATAAGCCTGGGAGTGTGTTCAGAACACATTGCTCAATTATTGGTGTCTTTGAAAACAAAGCAAATTAATCTCACATATATAAACCTGCACAACAGGTGAGAGTAATACCTGAGCTGCATGTGTTTGCTGCACAGCAATGAGAACAGCACAGGCACAAACTTTAAGTAAAATGTTCATCCCAAATGCCTGGCAGAACTCTCAGTTAAAGACAGGAATGGATATTTAAATTCCAATGTCTAAAGAAAAAAAGCCACTTCAAAGCCCACAGAGGGCAGTAAAAAGTAGATTACTGCAGAATTACTGGAAAAAAAACATTGATTACAGTGAAGAAAATGGCTGAGGGGAATATGGCCAACAAATTTGAAATGCTGGGAATGATGAACTTAATTGAGTAAAAAAACACATTCTGTATTCTTCTTAGGTTAGTATATAAGGTTATTTTCCTTTTGTATTAATATGAAAATCATGACTTTAAGATAGCTTCCTCCACTCCCATCACCCTCCTTGGAGCTTTTTTTTCTATTTTAGTTCCATGATCTTTCTTAAAACTCAGTGGGCTCATGTCCCCTGCCCCCACACCAGTCTCTCAAAGCTTTGGAACTAATCAGATGTGGGTTTTAAAAATTACACCACCAATACATCATCATAATTCAATATCTATTTTTAATCAGTATTAATTCTTATTATTATTTTTAATCAGTAAGGAATGTAGCCTGGAGTTCAGCAGATGCTGCCACCACTTCCTTGATAATGTCCAGGTCTCTTTGGAATGCTGAAATTGCAAGAGCTTGTGATTTTAGGTGAAACACTTTATCATTGCATGCAACTGACAAGGGCATGGCTTGGGTAAGAAAGATCCATATGGGTTTATCTCTCCTTAGAAAACCAGCTGTATTTGACAGGTTCTGAAGAGATTCCTCATAAATAAAGATGTGAGAATGATAAGAGAGTGACCCCTGAAGAGAATGATAATGCAGCCATAAAAATAGACACATTTGCACCATTATTTTAACAGTTGTTTCCATGATGGACAGACTTGTGCACTCCCTAGAGAGTAAGAGTCCCCAGTTAGAAGCTACTCTTCTGGGACTCAAGACTTCTGGTTTATCCAGAGCTGTATGATGGTGAAGGTGTAAAACAGTCTAGGAAACTCCTCAGAGGGTGCCCACTGACCCTGCAGAGCTCCAGATGCAGCCAGCAATACATGAGCCCTCTGTTATCCCAAACCTGAGGCTGCACATGGAAAACTGCTTTTCCCATTTCCCCTGCTGTCTGTCTCCAGATCCATAGCTCCAGGGGAAAGAATTCCATAATCCATTTTGTTCCTAGGCGTGCTGCATGGCTTACAGCTTGGTATCTTGCTGTTGGGCTACTGAATGTGTCTCTTACAGAGAACACAGAAGGGGGAGGCAATTAGGGAACATGATTCATTCCCTTTCTAATGCTGGAGTCTTCATGACATCTTTTGTTTCTTCAAGTACCGCAGCAGAGTTCCCTCCATCATCTTGTCTAATAATGCATGCCGTGGTGTGTCAGTCTGGGAGGGAAATCGCTTCCTTGCTCTCCCTTGATTTGACATTAATGACAAGTAACATTTCCTTTCCCGATTATTCTCACCCACACGTGAGGGAGCTTTTTTGCTGCGGTGGTTTTCTCTGCAGGCTGAGCTGGAGCTCGGATTGAGATGCACTTCAGTGCTCTCCCCTCGTGGCTAGAGAAATAAATGGAACTTTTAAACCACGGTAATCTTGCCTGTACATACTATTGTACATGAGGTCATTAGAGTAGCGAGTTATTATGCAAATCTCTGATATTCTAAGGGAGAACTTAGCATTCATACTGTAGAGATGGGTTTTGTTCAGCAGTGCTCTGTGGTGTCTGTAAAAGCAGAATTCACCCAAAACTCTGGGTAATGTAATTTTAGGCTGTATAGTATGTTTATAAATCTAAACCAACATGGTGTTGTCACTTTTATTCTTACCGGCCTTCTAGAGAGGCAGGGAGTGCTGAGCCACGGCTTGGAAACCCATTCACAAATAACTTCGGGAGCTTTCCATTTCCAACGATGGACAGCTCCCAGCGCTGAAACACACCGGTGCTGGTGACAGCAGAGCGTCCCCAACTCATTTCTCTTGCCACGCAGCCTCCCCATCCTAGAAGATGGTATTTGGGGTCCCGTTCTGCAAGGACCTGTCACCTTCCCATCTGACGGCTGCGGAGCTCAGGTGCGTTTGTGCCGCCCCGCAGCAGGACGGGGCTGTCTCCTGACAAACACCGCACGGCAGCGCCGCTTGGCATCCTCTCCCACACTCGCTAGAGCCGCTTTTGCTGAAGCTGCCGCTTCACGGGGTGACCCGGCCCTGCGCTACACCGCGGGACCCCGAGGTACGCGGCCCGGGCCGGCGCTGAGGGGCGGGCGAAGCGCGGCGGCCGCTCCCCCTCAGGAGCCCCCCTCAGGAGCCCTCCTCAGCCGCTCCCCCTCAGGAGCCCCCCTCAGGCGCTCCCCCTCAGGTGCTTCCCGCGCTCGCTCCCCTCAGGAGCCCCCCTCAGGTGCTTCCTGCGGTCGCTCCCCCTCAGGCGCTCGCTCCCTCCGTTTCTCCTCCGACCCCGCGGGGAAGGGCCGGGAGCGACGGGAGAACACCTCCCGCCCCGGGGCGGCGCCTGCCGAGGAGCGAAGCAACCGCTGTCCCTTTAAGCTCCAGCTGTTCCGCTCGCCGCCGCCTATTTTTAGCTCGTCCTCTTGGTAGCATCCAGCGCTGCCGCCCCTTCTTTCTCCCTCCGCTTCCCCGGCCCCATTCCCGTTCCTCCCTCTCTCCCCGCTCCCCCCCCCCCCCCCGGTGGTAGGTTCCAGGCGGCGGCGGGGGGCCGGAGCAGCGAGCACTGAGCAGCGAGCACCGAGCACTGAGCATGTCCGAACGCGCTTGGCAGCGGCCGCCGCGCCGGGGCTGCGCTGGCGCGCGGGGCGGGAAGGAGGGCGCGCGGCCGGGGGCCGCCTGAGGGGAGCGAGAGCCGCCGGCGCCCGCAAGTAAGTTCGCCCGGGGTGCGGGGATCCCGCTGCGGGGAAAGGGGGGAGGGAGGGGGTGCGGCAGCGGCCGCCCCGGGCTAGGAGCTCGGAGCTCGGCGCTCGGAGCTCCACTGCCTCCCCACACCACCACCACCACCACCACCCTGGGGGCTGCCGTCGGGAGGGACGCGCGGTGGCACCGGTTGCCCCTGGCCCGCCCCGCAACGCGCGCGCCCCGGTCGCCGCAACTTCGCGCCCGTGCCCCGGCTCGGAGGGGCAGCGGCTCTCGCCCCGCGCTGCGGGGGTCCTGGAGGGCGCGGGCCGCGGCCTGCCCGGCTCGGCCCCAACGAGCCCGCAGTCGGCGGAGGGTCGAGCGGTTCCGCTGGGGTGTGGGAGGCGGCCCCGGGGGACGCGCTGAGGGACGCGGGAGGCGGCGCTCGCCCCGCGGGAAAGATGCGGCAGGGAAAGCGGGAGCGAGTGGCCGCGCAGCCGGCTTTGGCAGGGCTGCGGTGCTCGGAGGAGTTGCCGGTTGGAACAGATGGTGCCGTAAGGGAGGGAAGGCTTGGCCGAGGCGCGGGGCTCGCAGCGGATTTGGGATGCTCGCTGAGGGTCGGAGGGGTCCAGCGGTTTAACCTCCCTGAGGTTTTTTCATTTGGAAGCGGGATCTTGTTACTCGAGTTTTAAACAACGCTGGTTCTGTTGGTACCTTGACGTGTGAAGTCGGGGCTGGAGCACCGCGTGTGGCTGGGCTTAGGGAGGTGAAGTTCCTACCTGATGTTGGAAAGCATCACCGATAAGTTCATTTCTTATGCTCTGAAATAAAAGCTTTTGGAAACTGCCTCACTGTTCAGCGTCCCTTGCTGCTGGTGAAGGGGTATTCAGCCAGCCGTCTAGTTAAAATGATAAATTCCCGGGGAAGGGGGAATTGGAGGAGCTGTTGGTGAAACTGAAGCCTGGGAAAACGCTGCTGCGTGGCACGGGGAAGGGCCGGGGTGGGTGAGAGCCGGGGGGATGCTCGGGGCTGCTTCACTCGGATGAGTGTTCTGTTTAATGACCTGACTCCTGACACTCACAGTCAACATTCTCTTGCACCTTGACTTCGATTTGGTGAAGCGCTCCGAGAAGAATATCCACGTCAGCTTAAATATCTGAATTTTAAGCCTCGTCAAATTGAATGTATCTTAAAGTTGTGAAGGAGTCCGGAGTTGCCGTCGCTGCTGTGCTGGTCTGGGCTCTGTGAAGGAGTGATTGCAGTGGTGATTGTGTCAGTACCCCTGCAGCTCTGCCCTCCCTCCCTCTCAAATGAATCAGCAGCCCCAAGACACCCCCCAAACCATTGATCTGTGGGTTTCTGAAAGCTGGTCAGTGTGTGGGACTGGGATCTAACTGCTGTTCTGTTGGCTCCATTTTTAGGAGTATGCAATAATAGGGAAAAAAAAAAGGAATTCTTGAGTAGATGCCTTTTGCCTGCTGCACAAGACCAGAGGAGAATGCAGCAGGAGGGAACAGCTTGCATTACCTGTGTTGACAGCACAGTGAAAAATAAGAAGGGAAGTTTTTGTGCGTGGCAACCTGCCATTTTTCTGCTGGGATTGGATTTGGGCTGAAATGATACTGGCTGTTTAAAAAAGACAAAATATTGTTGAGACTATCAGAAGCCTTCAAAGTCTGAGTGTTTAAAATGCCTTTCCTTAACACTCTTGGAGTAACAATTTAATTATTTGTGTTGCATTTTATTGTTGTAGCTATTTATCATAGTTCCAGAGATTAATAGAATTATTTCAGCATCCTAATTAAATAAACTTTCTATTTCTGTCAAGCATATGCTGATAGAATATACAAGTATATCCTTATACTGTGGTATAACTCTGTAGAGTCTCAGTTGATCCCTTTTTTCTTATCCAGGTTTGACCCAAGTACTGAAAATGAGAACATTATTCAAGTGGCAGTGGGGTTACACATGGATTGTTTGGGAATGTCTAGTTAGCAGATGAAGCATTTGCACAAATTCATTTTTCCCTTCAGGCAGAAAAAAAGAATTCTCTCTTCTTTATGCATGTCTTCCCTTGAAAACTTATTTCTCCATTATTTGCTTAATCTAAGGAAA
>VYZU01016587.1:62718-105965 GCA_013401355.1 Ceyx cyanopectus | reverse complement strand
AATAATAATAAAACACCAACAAAAATCCCCAAACCTTGTTGATAATGCCTTAGGGAATGTTCACAGGGAAGTGATGATTGTCCAGGGCTGATTGCTGGAGCCAGCAGCCCAGGATGGTCAGCATTACCTACCAGCTGTCCAGTTGCAAGCTGTTTAGCAGTTGTTCTTGTTGGTGAGCTACTGTAACTGAGTTGTTCTTCACCCTCCAGCAAGCTGCTGTTGTTTAAGTGACTGTAGCAAAAGCTTCCATTTGTTATTGTTGAAACACAAGGATGTGACAACATTAGAGAAACAAGCAGTGCTGAGGAGCATGGCACAGGGTTGCTGTGTGAGGCAGGAGCAGTCTGGGGGATAGGCCCATGTACAAAGCTCTGGAGGAAGATCTTTAGGTGTTGGAAAGACTCTTGTCATCTGTGTTCCACCCAGGAACAGATGCTGACATGCTGCACTGAGCTGTAATTTACCCTTTTTCCCCCCAATGTCTGCTTCTCCTGGTTTTACTGACAGTTGGAGATATGGAGAAGGTATCTCCTGGATACCTTCAAATGGAGATTTAGCTCCTTCATTCTGAAATGGTGTGAGCAAGGTCCCTCTAATGTTGTGTTTGTTCCATCTAATGGGAGTTCTGTTCTTATCCTTCCTCCCCCAGCCCCCCCAAGATTAGAAGTGAAGTTACCCAGTACTTACTGAGCAATAGTCATCAACATTGGAAGCCTGAGTGATTTGAAAAGGAGATTTTAACTTAAAACTTGGGAAGGAACAAGGGAATAAAACCACAGGGACATGTGCAGTGACTTCCCATGAAACAAACTCATGGACTCTGTGGAGTAAATGCTTGGTTGAGTGAGACTTAAAAGTTACTTTTCATTTGGAGTAAACCCCCTCTTAACACTTGTGAATGCATCCAAAGCCACTGTGAACTGTTATTAATTAGCTTGTGTTATTAATAATGTATTTTTAGCTCAGTGGTGGTGGTGTTCAACTTTCATCTCTCACATCTGCCTGTTCAGAGAGCTACATATTGTCCAGTGTTTTCTTCTATGAAAGTACATCTAGATCAGTGCAGACCTCTGGAGAAGACTCAGCTCATCAGATCATTTGCTGTTTGGTTTGTTTTTTTTCTGTCCTGTTTAATTTTTGGGACTAGTCAGTTCAGTTTTCTGTCTATTGGAAGTTGTCCTAGATGCAGGGGCTTTTCCTCAGTGCTCAGTAACTTTGCTCACACACAACAAATGATTAGGGAAATTAAAAAAGTCAGTGCCCTAGTAGGAGGCAGAAAACAAAGAAATCTTGAATGGTGAAGTAGGTACAAGTTTTAAAGTATTTTTCTAGTAAGAAAAGTGATTTTCAACAATGAAAAGTGTTGTGTTTCAGTGATCCAACAATGAAAGGCAAATGGAAGCAGAAAGTTTGAATGCTCCAAGCAGAGCAAAACCAGGATTGTTTTCTGTGGAAGATGAGACTTTTGTTGGTCTGTGAGTAGGAGTCTGACATGTAAGTTCCACTGTTCCAGTTCACACATCCTTCAAAAACCAGTGACCCAAGCACTTTGGGTGACCCTGGGGCACACTCCTTCATCCCTGTGAAGGCATCCCTGCAATCCAGGTGTTTCTCACTCAGCATGGAAAGCAGATCTGTAGCAGCTGGGTATCAGACTGGTCTGGAAGACAAAGTCTGGCCTCTTGCTCATGAGGTACCTTGTCCTTGTCCATCAGGACAGGGTGCTGGAACCATCTTGTCTGTCTCCAGTGGGTGATCTCACCACTAAAACACCACATTTGGAGAAAAACAAGTCACGTTTTGTGAGCTCATAACGTGACTTCTTCATTTATATGCCTTTTAAAATTTTTCTTTCCCCTAGATGCTTTATTTATACAATTCCCATTCATTTCACTACAAACTTGAGTTGTCGAAACAGGAGAAGCAGCATTTGTGTAAGATGCTCTTGGGGTGCATAGATGTGAAACAAATTCACAGGTAAAACAGTTTAAAACAGTTCAGTTAAGTACTTCTATAAATAATAATTATCCAGTAACCCTTATGTAATATGACATGCACATAAAGATAAGACTTTGATACTATAGTCAGAACTCTTTTTTTTTTTCCCCCCAGGCATAAGGCAACCAGATTCCATGGAGACACCTTCTAAAATAACAGCAAATAGATTATTAGTTATTCCTTAATCTAACATAGCTGTGCAAAATCTTAGTAATAAATCCTCTTCCTAGTTCATAAATAATGCAGAGCATACTAAAATGTTAGTATTTATAGTCACTGCAGCAAAACTGGATTCACTGGTGAGTCTTCTTTATACTTCATGATTTAAAAATTATTAATGTTGTTATACTTCAGAAATGGATATTTATATACTGTTAATAAAAACCCAGCCTAAGTACTCATCTGAATCTATGGCAGTTGAATTCCAAGTGGATTTTGTGGCACTGAAAAGCCTGGACATCCACGTTGTGGATACAAGCACGTTCCAAGATGATGCATCAGTGATGATCACAGCTTCTGTAGCTTCTGGGAAGAGCAGCTCTAACAGCTTTTAGACTCCCTTTGGAGAAGGGAACAGCTCTGATCCAGGACTACAAACAGCAAGAGCAAGGAAAGCAGATGCACTGGGAAAAAAAAGTCTGTTTCTTCTGGCTGTAATTCCCCTTTGGGAATTTACTGTTGGTCCTTGGGGGTTTTCTCTGGGTTTATGGCACTGTGTTTTGGATTGGCTTTTGGTTGGTTTGTTTCTCCCTAGAGTATGAACACAACTTCAGTGAAATCTGGTCACAGGACTAATGCCAGTTCATTAGTGGTCAGCATCACTCCTGGATAAAAGCTCAAACCCCTTGTGGTACTTTCTGCTTGAATATTGTCCAGAGAATCACACTAATTTGAAGTGTGGACTTGCACCACCACGGGTAGAAGTCTCTCTGTTGCCATTAGAGGATCACCATGGCAAAAATAACTTGTGCCTTTCTTTGCATGCATTTGCATCCATATGCCAGGAAAAGATGGTAGTAGCAGGAATTATCTGGTCCATGTGGAACACATGACTGTGAAACCCTTTTCCATATGCAAACTGTCATACCTCCTTTTTTTTTTTCCCTCCTTATCTTTTCTCACTAAGTTTTACATCACCTGAAAGCTTCTAACCTGAGTGGAGAAGTGGAAGGGAAGGTTTGAAGTGGAACTAACCTATAAAAGCTTCACAGCTCAATCAGTTTTTCTATTTACTTCTTCCCTGGTCNAGAGCAAAACCAGGATTGTTTTCTGTGGAAGATGAGACTTTTGTTGGTCTGTGAGTAGGAGTCTGACATGTAAGTTCCACTGTTCCAGTTCACACATCCTTCAAAAACCAGTGACCCAAGCACTTTGGGTGACCCTGGGGCACACTCCTTCATCCCTGTGAAGGCATCCCTGCAATCCAGGTGTTTCTCACTCAGCATGGAAAGCAGATCTGTAGCAGCTGGGTATCAGACTGGTCTGGAAGACAAAGTCTGGCCTCTTGCTCATGAGGTACCTTGTCCTTGTCCATCAGGACAGGGTGCTGGAACCATCTTGTCTGTCTCCAGTGGGTGATCTCACCACTAAAACACCACATTTGGAGAAAAACAAGTCACGTTTTGTGAGCTCATAACGTGACTTCTTCATTTATATGCCTTTTAAAATTTTTCTTTCCCCTAGATGCTTTATTTATACAATTCCCATTCATTTCACTACAAACTTGAGTTGTCGAAACAGGAGAAGCAGCATTTGTGTAAGATGCTCTTGGGGTGCATAGATGTGAAACAAATTCACAGGTAAAACAGTTTAAAACAGTTCAGTTAAGTACTTCTATAAATAATAATTATCCAGTAACCCTTATGTAATATGACATGCACATAAAGATAAGACTTTGATACTATAGTCAGAACTCTTTTTTTTTTTCCCCCCAGGCATAAGGCAACCAGATTCCATGGAGACACCTTCTAAAATAACAGCAAATAGATTATTAGTTATTCCTTAATCTAACATAGCTGTGCAAAATCTTAGTAATAAATCCTCTTCCTAGTTCATAAATAATGCAGAGCATACTAAAATGTTAGTATTTATAGTCACTGCAGCAAAACTGGATTCACTGGTGAGTCTTCTTTATACTTCATGATTTAAAAATTATTAATGTTGTTATACTTCAGAAATGGATATTTATATACTGTTAATAAAAACCCAGCCTAAGTACTCATCTGAATCTATGGCAGTTGAATTCCAAGTGGATTTTGTGGCACTGAAAAGCCTGGACATCCACGTTGTGGATACAAGCACGTTCCAAGATGATGCATCAGTGATGATCACAGCTTCTGTAGCTTCTGGGAAGAGCAGCTCTAACAGCTTTTAGACTCCCTTTGGAGAAGGGAACAGCTCTGATCCAGGACTACAAACAGCAAGAGCAAGGAAAGCAGATGCACTGGGAAAAAAAAGTCTGTTTCTTCTGGCTGTAATTCCCCTTTGGGAATTTACTGTTGGTCCTTGGGGGTTTTCTCTGGGTTTATGGCACTGTGTTTTGGATTGGCTTTTGGTTGGTTTGTTTCTCCCTAGAGTATGAACACAACTTCAGTGAAATCTGGTCACAGGACTAATGCCAGTTCATTAGTGGTCAGCATCACTCCTGGATAAAAGCTCAAACCCCTTGTGGTACTTTCTGCTTGAATATTGTCCAGAGAATCACACTAATTTGAAGTGTGGACTTGCACCACCACGGGTAGAAGTCTCTCTGTTGCCATTAGAGGATCACCATGGCAAAAATAACTTGTGCCTTTCTTTGCATGCATTTGCATCCATATGCCAGGAAAAGATGGTAGTAGCAGGAATTATCTGGTCCATGTGGAACACATGACTGTGAAACCCTTTTCCATATGCAAACTGTCATACCTCCTTTTTTTTTTTCCCTCCTTATCTTTTCTCACTAAGTTTTACATCACCTGAAAGCTTCTAACCTGAGTGGAGAAGTGGAAGGGAAGGTTTGAAGTGGAACTAACCTATAAAAGCTTCACAGCTCAATCAGTTTTTCTATTTACTTCTTCCCTGGTCTTTGTCTAAGTTGTGTATCTATCCTGTGAGCTCTCCAGGGTGCAGAATGGGCATGTTTCCTTGGTTTAGAGGCCTGCAATCAATTAGCTGTTTTCACAGAATTCAAGTGTGTGGTTTATGTTTATCTCCAAATTAAACTGCTAATGCAGGTTATCAGGTTTGAAGCTCTGAATGTAAGATTTTTCACGGGTATCCCTGACAAAATAGCTGTTAATGTAGTTTTCAGTGTACCCTTGTGCTGTCTGTATCCTCAGGCTGTACCTGAGTATTGGTGTAAAGCAGTAACAGTGTCAGTGCTGCCTCCAGGCACAGCTCTCCCTTCAAAGCATCCCTGTGCTCAGCAGTCCCAGAGGGCACAACTGCCTTTCAGCTCAGTACATGTGCTGCCATCCAAGCCAGCATCTAGCATGACTCACTTCTTGTCTATGGCAGTGGTGACAGAAAAAAGTGATATTGTGGACACACTGTTTGTGTCATTAATGTCCTTAAAGCACTGAGGTGCTGGGATGTTCCTGGAATGCAGGTCATGTTACTGAGCAAGGCTTCCTGACTGAAATGCTGAAGCAACAAGAGCCATCCTGGGAGCTGTGGAGCATGAGAGATGCTCTTGGATTTAGATCAGACTAGGTCTTGGATGAGCTTCCTGAATAAAGTCTTTGTTGCTTGGATGAGGGTCCTGGAGGGTGAGGGAAGGTGGGAGTGGCACTGATCAGGGGGAAGATGTGCAGGTACTGCAGTTGTGTCTTGTGAGAGTCCAGAAGGAATCCAGACTCCAGTTTTTCCTGTCCTGTTGAGATTCCAGGCAAGCCCTTTGTTAAGGGTATTTCACCTCCTCATTCTACCTCCTCACAATCCCTTACCTCTTCCTTGTGTTAAACTTGTATTTCTGACCCTTGTGGGACTTAAAATGCTAGAGCTGAAGCTGCCTGGTTACCCAAAGTAAATGAGGACTTTTCAGTTTATTTTTAGTCTCTATTTCAGGTCTATGTAAAATGAGGGTGAATTCATCTGTACCACATAGCATGATCTGAGAAGATAGTGGATTCATGTTGGTGAAATATCTGAGTCAGTGATGCTCACCTTGGAGAGAGGCTCAGGAGGAAGGTGATTCTTCTGGCATCCTGGCAGAGCTTGAGCAGCACGAGGCTGTGGACTGACCAGCTCTGTTCAGAGAGGCACAGGGTGTTTTTATTGCTGACTCTCATTAGCATCCTTCCTGCTCTGAGCACTGGAGCAGCCTTGGTGGGAAGGAGCACTGTGACCACACAGCTGAAAACTTCTATGCATCCCCTTTGAGAATATTATTTATCAAGCAAGGCAGAATTAATTTGCAAGTGGTGTTTGTATTGGCAAGTGTGATCTTTTTCCTTAATTCCATAAAGCTGGATGAATGTACCTTTGTGAGGGCACAAAGTCACCAATGTCATTTAATGCCCAGGAGTTAAGTCATTTCATTGAAGTGCATGATTATTAGAAGGATTTTAAAGAATAGCCTGGAAAAAAAGTGAAGTTAATAACTGTTTGAGGGGTAAATAAATGCGAATTGTGGCAGTCTGCAGCAAGGCAGACTGAGATGATGTGAGGCAGGGAATCTGGTAGGAGCAGCTTGTAGTTTTCCAGCTGCCTGCCTGACATTTTACACCACAGAGCTTCCACAGGAGCAGCAAGCAGATGACAGAGCATCAAGTGTTTGGTTTCCATGCCAGGATTAAATTACTCAAGTTTGTTTGGAGTTCTGGACCATTGCAATTTTACCCAACTGGTGTTTTGTGATGTCTTCTTGTTTAGGGAGATTCCTGTTCCATTTAATGGAAGTGGGAATAGATGGGATAGATGAATGATGCTGACCAGCTCTGAGCTGCAGCTCCCTTGCTGAAGACAACATGGAACTGAAAAACTTGAATGACAGAATGTCTGCCAGTCTGTGCTTTCTACACTGTCACCACACTTCTCCAGTAGGTAAAGAAAGAGAAAATGTTAGGATCTTTCCTAATGAAACCAAACAACCACTTCTTGCTCTTGGGTAGCAAGTGCAACTTTAGTCCTGGAACTTCCTGAGATGCTTCTGAGAGCACACAGCAGTTGAGCTCTGCAGGGAGCACAGCAAGGTTGTCTTCTCCCAGCTGCTGGACACACCATCCTAGCAAAGAACTGGGATGACATCTGGATAGAGCTCCTGTTCTTTTTCAACTCTACTGTTTTCTCTGGGTGTTTTGATGCTGTCTCAACTAGGCTCTTGATGGTGAAGATGCTTTTATAGATCCGTAGAACTTATGCATAACTTTGCATGAACAAAAAGTTTGACACTGCAAATGAGCCTTTTAATTGTTAGAATGCAGTAATGAGTTCATGTATTTGTAAGGCTCCAAATTATGAACCCCAGCAGAGGATCTGAGGTGGCCATTTGGCTCAAAACTACTTTCCCCTTACCCCCCATCTTTTCACCTGCATCTGCATACTTTGCTTTTCTTGAATCTTTTCTCAATATGGGCATGTTTTAAGTTTTAGTATTGCTAATTTTCACACTTGATTTTTTTTTTTCTTATTAAATGTGCTGATGCAATGAAATAGAGAGCACTAGGAGAAGGCTTTGAAGTTGTAGTGATCTGAGTCCAGTCACAGTGAGCATGATTTTAGTGCAGTTGGCTAAAGGTCAGCTATCAGAACAACATTTAATAGCAAGTTTAACTTAAGGTCTTAACTAATAGAGCTTGAGAAAGCAGATTAGAGACTGTGGCTGAGTGTTTTACACAGTCCTGCTGTGTTGAAATTCATGCCTGAGCTTGTGGGTTTTTTCCTCTTCCCCAAGCCACGTGTGTTTGGAAGTTGTAGTTCTGATCCTCTCCTCCTAAGAGACACTGATGTTCTTTACTATGAATTTATGTCCTACAGAACTCACTGAAACAAAGACATTAAACCCTTCCCTTCAGGAGCTGCTTCCACAGGGTCTGGAGTCTCCAAAGGAGCCATAAGTGATGATATGATTTTGGCAAATGGAAGATGCTGGATCATTTTCCCTTCTCAACAGGTGGTGAAAGGCAGGTTCTTCCCATGTGCTAGTGGAGGGTCAGATAGGGCACTGCTAACAGCTTTCAGCCATGTGTGGAGAATATTCCTCCCTTCTGCTCATCAAGAGGGAAGCAAACATTGCATGTTTATATTTATATTGAATCAAATTAACTCCATATGTATTTTTTGTCCTCTGCCTGCTGGCTAAGTGGTGCTGTGGAGCTAAGCTGCCATGGACTGGACATACATGCTACCAAGGGTGCTAATTTATTAGGATTTTTTAATCTGGTTTAAATGCACATAAGGGTTTTTTTCTGGTGCAGCACCACTGATTTTAGGATATGTTTTACATGTGGCTGGTACCTAAATGCTGTTCACAATGGGCAGCCAGGATGCAAATGTGTTGTGGGAGCAGTCAGAGGACACTGGGAGAGACCTGGCTCTGTGATACAAATCCTTGAGTACTTTAATTGCAGAACAGATAGGAATGTTTGTTCTTTGCAGCATGCCAAGCCAGATGTGGGGAGAAAAATCACTTGGGTAAGTTGAGGTTTTGCACAGTAGAATTTTGTTTTACTCCTTTGTTTTGCAAATTTCAAGTAGCTGTAGAGTATTTGCCAGTAAAATAGATTACAGGAACAGAGGAAAACCACCCTTCATTCTCTTTCAGTTAATTTCATTCTTGCTAAAATCCTGTTTATGTTTGGAAAGGGATGATCTTGAAACAGTGTAATTCACAGTGAAGTCTTTTGGTTGATATTGACTCATAGACTGAGTGACCTGAATCAAAATAATGAGCAGAACCTTTTGTAAACTTATCTTTGTGTTCTTTTTTTTTTTTTTTTCCACTTCCCTGTTTGTTACACAGAGGGTAAACTTAATATAGTGCAGACAACAACATTTCCAGCTCCATGGTTGATCCTTGATGCTGTCAGCAGTCCTTTTTATAGGTGCTCTGCAGAATGGATCAGCAGGGGCCAGATTCTCCTCCCTGGCTCAGAAGCTGTTGTCATTCTATTGCTCCAGGCAGCAGCATCCCTCAGTTGGGAGGCTGTAGTGGTGGTGGGGAGTTTCCTCTGGGAATGGAGAATTTGCACCACTGTTAAATCAGTGTTATATGTGACCCCTGAGCAGTCTGGGGTTCTGTTTCAGTCGTGTGCTGCCAGTGTTCTGTTTCTGTTGGGGTGTTCCCAGGGGTTTGCAGTGGGCAAAGCTAATTTGTGTCCTTGTCTAGTCTGTTGGGATAGTGAAGATGATAGTTGTCATTTTGGTAAAAATATATCCTGTCACACACTCCTCTTCCTCCATCAATCACTTTGCAGGTGCCACAGTTGAATATGGCTGGAAAAAAAAAGCAGGAATAGAAGAAACTGGAATTATTCAGCAGATGATGGTGAAAATCTAACGTGTGCCTCATGCCAGGCAGAAGAGCCAGTGAATTAATTACTCCATGGGGTCAGTTTTTGCTGGAGGCAGAGCAGGGAGGCAGTTGGGTTTGACATCAGTGGGATGCACAAAGCCGAGCTGCAGTCACACAGCCCTGCTGGGAACTTGCAAGGCAGGGGTGCCTGGGTGCTCTGTGTCCCTGCACCTCTTGGGATGCTGATGGTCTCCAGTTGTGCCGGGAGATCTGGGCTAAGAAGGGTAATGAGATAAGCCCCTTCTGGCTAAAAAAAGAACAGCAGTGCTAAGCTTGAGGATGAAGCAGTTGTCGGCTCTCCTTTGGACCTCCCCTGGGAATTGCAGGAGGTTGCAGGAGTCCTTTGCTCCTCACTAATGAGATCCAGCGGGTTCCCCCGGGGCTGACCTCCTCTTGAACAGCAGCCTAAAGGGTCTGCTCCTCAGTGACCTGGCAAGAGCTCATCTCCCCTAGGTCAGAATGAATAATGAAGGGATTTTCAGCTGCTATTTCAGTGGAAATGGACAAAGAGGAAATAAGCAGTGTCTTTGTGCAATCCTGCTTTGAATTCTCCTCTTCAGCCTAAAAATCAGACCTGTAAACGGACTGAATGTCCAGAGTCATTTTAGTAGCACTTGAGTAAGCTAAACTGTTATTACTAGTATCATATTTAGAGTTTAATCATGATAAAAAAAGGAATTACTTTTTTTGGGGATGTTTTAATCTAGAAATACTATTATTTGAATTTCAGTATTAATAATAACTTGCAAAAAAATCTTAGAACACCAGGAAGCAACCAGCCAACTACATATTTCTTAGGAAAGAAGTGGGGAAAAATGTTAAACCAATTGTAAGCTTTAATTAGGAAAAGGTTAAATGCATAATTGGCTTTATTAACAGAGGCATAATTAGGTCCAATTTTGTTCTGTATTGTCATTGAAATGTCCCACGTGAAGATTTATAAATCTTAAAATTCTGCAAATAGAGACTTGCATGCAGGCACCATATGTTTCACTTCTTTCTTGTTGATTTTAGAGTCTGATCAACATTCACAAATAGACAATCTCAGATCCATCTTAAAATTTAAGTACTTGCCATTTCCATGATGTTTTCCCACGAGGTTTCACTCTCTGAGATCTGTCTTTTTCAATTACCATTTTGCTGTCATTCAGCACTTTGATGGATTCAGAGACATTTACATGATAAAATTGAAATATATTTCAGTCCCTTCTCAGTTTTCCATGCTGGTTTCAATCCCAAGTAGTTTTTATGAATTGCTCTCAAAAGGGATGATGGGTAAGAGTAAAAATAAGAAAGCAAAAGCAATTGTTTCAAACACAATTAGGCCATTTATTTTTCTTTTCAGTGGAGCTAAAGCTTCAGCAAATTCCTCACCCCACATCCTTCCAGTGCTTAGGATCAAGAAGTTCTTAGGAGGAAAGTTGAGGATCCCACCTGGATAAGGTGTTAATGCAAAAGGTTATTCTGGTGCTGCTTGGTTTGAAGTTGCTGGTTTTGGAGTGGGGCTGATTTTGGCCAGTGGTATGTTCATTCATAGATATTGTTCAATATCTATGTTCAATATCTATGTTCAATATCATGTTCAATAAAGAGTGGCTCTTCTGGGAATCTTTTTTTAGTCCATTTTGCTATGGCCATGTACTTCCAGAGTGTTTTGTGTACCAGTTGATACATGCTGTGCCTTGTGCATGGCTGTGACACTGGCTCACTCTTAAACCTGTTTATCTTCAGTGGATTATCTATTTTCTTAATATATTTTCTTTCACAAGGTCTAATAAAAATTATTTGACCTAAATTTCTTAAATTCTTTAGATGCTATTGCACACTTTGCAAATTATACTTTAATATGAATGGGAAGATCTCTTTTTTTTTTAATTTAAATTGCAGTTTAACTGTCAGTTGAAGCATTATATCCCAGTTCCATATGCAGAGTTTGAAAGTAGCTAATTTAGAGTCAGCTTTTAGTCATAATTTTTTCCCAATGTTTAAAATTCCTGTCATATAACAGGATCAGTGTGAAGTATTCTTGGGGGGGGGAATAGTTTCTTCTGCTGTTGCTAGATTAGTCTTGAGACCTTGTTTCTAATTAACAGAAAAGCCCAGCAACATCATTTCATATGGGGAAGAAAAATGCATGGTTGAGATAAGACAACAAAGTTCCTCAGCAGCATCCTGGAGCATGTTTCACCATTTCTGCTTGGCATTCTCTAACCCAGGGCTACACCACAGGCTTGGAGTGAGTAATTAATATTTATTTTATTTAAAAAGCAGTAGGTACACTAGTGTTTTTCTCAAGTACTTATATACAGATACTGAGTGTGCTCATTTTTACATATTGTGCACATTTTACTGTAAATCCAGGAAACAGACCCAGAGAGCTTCCTGCAAAGTGCAGTGCTGCAAGCAGGGAGCTGCTTGGTCCTTGGACTCCTGCTGCTGCAGCTGCGCCAGGATGAGAAACAGAAATTCCACCTTAATCTGATTTGGTAAGGAGCCTTCAGGAGAGCAAGTTAGCAGATCCATAATGTGACTGTAAACAGATCCAGTCCTTGTCCTCCTCCCTTGTGGATGTGCTTCATCAGGAGAGCTTCAGAAGAGCAGAATGCATTTCCCCATTATCCCAATGGCACAAGGCAAAAAATGGGAGCCAGATCCTTCTGCCATGTGTTCTCAGCTAACTGCATTATCCCACAGCTGAAGACCTAGTGCTGTCTGCATCTTCTTATGCAACACCTTTAATCCTCAGTGATCAGCATCCTTTAAGAACTGGAGCACCCAGGTTTTCCTGCCATGGTTTTTGTGGGCACACAGTAGACACACTTCTGCTGCTTGGAAACGACCCTGTGAAATAAATGGATTAATAACGAGCTGTATTTAAGGATTCCCCTGCTGGACCTGTTGTCTCTTTCTATTACTTCCTATTCTTGTTTTTATTATGCAAAATAAATTGTGCTCATCGTTTAGCTGGCTAAGAAAAGATGAACACCAAACTCTTAATTCTACCTCTTTAAAGTGCTGAATGTTAATTGGGTTTCTCATTAGGAACTGTCTTGAGAGGCAATATGACTATAGTTTAATTGCTTGAAAGCAAAACATTTGCATGACTGAAGCAACAACGAGTAGATTTGTTTTCTAATACAGTACTTGAAAAGAATGAAAATAATTAATATTTTATATGCCACAGCAATCATATTTTTCAATCCAGTGGCTTGTATCTTCTGTTTCTCACACAAAAAGCACCAAACACAAGTTGCTTGGTGGGAATATCTCCAGACTTCCCATCCTTGGAAGTTTGCTTGCATGCCTTTTTCATTCTGACATTAAGCTGACCAAAAAAGTGACAGCTCAGGTAACAGAATTCCCATTTTTTTGAAGAAAATAGGGTGAGATTTCCCAGACAGCAGCTGTTTGTATTTTTCTAGCACTGAGTTTTTAGGCATTATCTTGCTCCTCCTGCTGGCTCCCCTCCTGGGAAGCTATTACAGCACAGTGGATGCCCAGGGCTGCCCACTGTCACCAGGGGCAATGACACCCCTCCTGACTTCACTGCTCACTTGCTCACCGTGCCTCTACTGCTTGAAAGATCTTAGTAAATTGATCCTTAGTTTTGATGTTGAAATAAATTATAAAGGAAAAAAAAAAAGGGCAAAATAGCTCTCAAAAATACTTTATTGTGTATAAAATAACCAATGGATGCAGTTTGTTTTGGTAACAGGTAAGAAGAAACTGTTTGCATGTTAGTATGAGTAGAGGGAAAAAGTTTGTTTATTCTTCTCTCCACAGCTTGGTGATTTTTTAATTATAGCCCCCTCCTCAGGCTGTAAATGTATTTTTGTTTCTGCCTTGTGTGTGGTTGCTCCAAGCTGCTCATAAACTCCAGCTGCTCAAGAGCTGTCATGGATCACACTTGGATTTCTCCTCTCAGGCACAATGAACACAACATTTAGCAGTACCTGGCTTCTTGTAGGAATATTGTTTTCGTGTAGTTAGGTAATTGCAGCAGTAGTTTTATCAGTTCTTGATGCATTTGAAATTCCCAAGGGTTTCTAAAGGTAAATTAGTTTCTGTTTTAATTCTCTGATGCTTGATTTGTATTTATTTTAGATTTAGGGGTTTTGTTTGTTTGGCTGCTGTTTTTTCTGGTATTTTGAGAATTTAGAAGCTACCATCCTAATCATAGAGATTTTTCAAAGATCTCATTCTCTAGTTTTCAACTGCTCTGGGTTTGTTTTGTTCATAACGTGGTTGAGATGCACCAACAGTTTCACTTGTGCACCCTGAGCAATTATCTCAGCTTTTTAATTGGCTTTCCCAGGATTTCTGTGAAAGAAGCCCAAAACCCTGCAGAACAATCTGCATTTGGGTATACACAGAGAATGTTGGTGTTGCAGCTTTGAGCTGCCATTTGCAGCTCACAGGAGGATCTTTGGTTCTGGGGATCCCTTGGCTCCTTCTGCTTTTCTGGTGGTGTTGTTTTGGTTTGTGGGTGTGTGTGTTTGTGGGTTTTTTTTAGGATGGTTAGTTTGTTTCTGTTGTGTTCCACCCCCCCAATCGTATTCAGACCATAAATATTGTACCTTTGGCAAAAAAATGTCATTTATTTTTCCCTGCAGAGATTTTGTGAGGTGTTGTACCAATAGCTGCCAGAATTTCTCTCTCCACTTCTCCTATTGTGTATCTTGGAAGAGCACCGATTTCCTTCTCAGAGTTTAGCTAGTAAAATACCCACATGCAAAGCTCCTTCCCTGCTCTCTTTTTGATGTGAAAAATTCTGAAAAGAAATGTGCTTTTTCTGATTTGATTCCAATGATTTATGGACTGTCTCTTAAACTAAAGGTTCCTTCAACATCTTTCCATTGACTAGACCTTCTACATCTCTTCCCTGTGGTGCTCTAAACCTGTTCCAGCAGTGTGCACCATCTTCAGTGAGTCAGCCTGGAGCAGGGTGGCAGAGCTGGTGACAGAGCTGTGGGTCCTCAGCACATAAAGAGTTTTTTTGTGTAGTTTGGAGGAAAGGAGGCTGAAGGTGACCTCATTGCTGCACCCAGGGAGAGGTAGGTGCTGAGCTCTGCTCCCTTGTAACCAGTGGGAATGAATCAAAGCTTCACCAGGAGAGACTCAGACTATGCCAGGGAGCATTTCTTTCCCAAACCCCAGCACAGGCTTCCTAGAGAGACCTGGGGATGATGCACTTAACACCAGGCTTTGACTTTGGCTCAGCCCTGAATGGATGGGCATGGTGGGTCCCTTCCAACTGAATAGTCTGTTCTCCTAAAACTTCTTCTAACTTGTTCTTAACAAACTTTTGTGTGCTCTCACCTTTCTAGGCTACAGGCAGGTTTTTATTATTGTGCTTTTCTTTGTTAACTGTCCTTTCAGGGAAATGAGAGAAGGATCCTTGGGGCAGGTTGAAATGGTTACGTCCTTGCTACTGTGTGAGTCAGAGCCTGGCTGCTGGAAAAAAAACCCTGAGATGAATGCACAAGAACAGGGAAGGAAAAGATCAGGGAGAAATGAATCATCCATTCCTTGTGCTGAGCTGCCAGAGCAGTGTGAGTGTGACATGGGGAGCTGTTCAGAGGCCAGTGTGAGAGCTGCATTTAGCTGCCTTTCTGGCAGGGGCTGTACTGGTGTTGCGGAGTGGGAGGCTCTGCCAGTCCAGGTCTGGCTTTGAGCCTTTGCTTGGTGCCTGTGTGTGGGCTGGGGGGCAGGGGAAGCAAATGGAAGGGTAGGAGAATTGAGAAAAGCAGACATGTCAGGAAGATGGGCAGGAATATCTTGTATTCTAGGTGATTTTCAGAGCTTCCCTGAAGCTGTCAGAGATGGTAAAATATTCTCAATCTCTTATTCTCCACATTGGTTTATTCTTGCCTGTTCTTAGCCTGAGGGCAGAAGAGGTGTAAGAGCAGAGAGGTGTTCACTTGTGTGTGACAGGGAGATGGTGGTGCTTGCATTCACACTACCTGCTCTAGCTTTAAAGATGTTTTGGCCTCACAGGTGATTGATGGATTGAGTATTTTATTGCTTTTATTTGTCAAACATTAAATCATACAAAGAGTTTTCACACTAAAATGTATAAGAAGCTGTCTGAAGCAACCACAGAACACCTGAATAAATTCTGTTTGACAAATGTGATGTATTGTTGAGTTTCCAGACTTTTCAAAACTCTGGACAGGGAATTCTTAGCTGTATTAAGAACCCTTGGGGAAAAAAAACCCCCAAACCTCAGAGAAGAGCAAACTGAGTGTTAGCTACTGATGCAATATCAAAGTGAAATACAGACCCAGGGTTGCCATATGGAATCCTGCATGGAATACTGTCTCTGTTTTGGGGCAGCCACATCTTAAAACACAAAGACAATCAGAAATTTAGGATGTGGGACCTCTAGGAAAAATGGAATCCTAAGGGGATGTTTGACCTAAAAAGGAAAAGAGTCACACTGGGGAGACAGAAGAGCAGTGCTCCAATATGCAAAATGCTTTTGTGAGAAAGAGGGTCAAGAATTGTTCTTTGTGTCAGCTGGGAGAGTAAAAAAATAAAGAGCTTGAGACTTCAGAAAGTCACCATGTGTTTGCAGCCAGTGCTCTCAGAATAGGGGCAGGGAGAGAAGTTAATGAAGAGTTTCCTTCAGGGACCACAGTCATGTCTGAACCTGTTCTGCTCTGGTAAACCCACCTTGGCTCCAGCTCTGCTTACTGGGATGAAGGCTGCATAGTGCCAAGTGGAATACTTCAGGTAGATACCAACCCTTTGATCTGCAACACCTCCAGTTCTTCCTGATCTGGTCCAAGATGTTGGAGAGTGGCAGAGCCCACAGCCTGCAGCACTCTGAGATGTCTCCAGTGCCAGCACTGAAGAAGTGTTTGTAATACAGTCAGGAAAGTATCTTGGGATATGTTTTCCCACCAGCTAATGACTAAGCATAAATACTCCTCAGATTGTATTGAGTAAATGTCATTCTTTTTATTTTCTTCCTTTTGAGCATCACAGACTAGATTAAGTGAAATTGCTTGAGTGTTTATTTAATAAGAAATTGATATATTGGAATTGCTATTTTATTTTCTTTCTATGCAGTTAACTAACATATTTTCTTTCATTTTATAGATAAGTATCACTGGAACTGTAGCTAAAATGAAAATCAGTCTTGTGATACTAGTTTAAAAGTCAATGTGAAAAACAGAACCCATAGTTTTAAGATGAATCTACTGGTGTTGTCTGTTGCACCTGCAGCCAAATAAACAAAGAAAACCAATGAAACTAAAGCAATGACACCACAATACCTGGTTACTTCTGTGAGCCTTCTCTGTATGCATGGTGCTGTCTATTCATAGGTGCATCTGCTACTTAATAATCAGTAATTAATACTCCACAATTGTGTCTAGAGAAGGAGATAGCCATCTTTATTATTTTTTCCCTTAGATTTCCAAGGAACTTGGATTTTATATCTAAAAGATCTAGAGGAATATCCCTTTATCCTGAAATCACAGGGAAGCAAGCTGTGTGTGGTGCCATGGAGGTGAAAGAGGGCAAAGTATCCAGGGCAAACTTTGCTTTTTCTCTGTCTTACTTAAAAATCCCATTTCTTCAGCATGCTTAAGAATGTTTTTTTCTCTCCTGCTACAGTAGGCAAGGTTGGCCCTGCACTGCCTGCAGCAAAGGGGCTGATGCAGGAAGGAAGGCTGGTGGAGGAGCAGCACTGGGTTTAGTGCCAGGGGCGACACAACATCCCAGAGATGATATTGCACAGTGGGGGAGAGCAGGAGAAAGGAAAGCAAATGGAAATGAAGGATATGGTGAGGCTTCCATGATCCTGGTGTTTTAATGGATAAAAGATGAGGGTTTACACACAAAGGATGAATGAAGAGTGATCAGAGGAGGTCCCCAAGCTGTTACTGGGATGAGGCAGCAAACTGGTAATTCTCTTGTTGTTGTTGTTGTTAAAACCAGAAATATTTAGCTTCGTTTTGGAAGAAGAAAACATTTGTCATGGCAACTGTGGTTCAAATGAAAAGCACACAGCAGTCATAATGTAATTAATTTGTCAAGAAAAAAGGAAGTGTAAGAAGATTAAATTAACGGGATTACAAATGTAATCATAAGAGACAATAGTGTTAGATCTCTGGCACAGGCATGGCTGCTGAAAAGGCTGCTGCCAGGTGACATCACCATGGGCAAACAGAGGAACTGAATTCTATATTTCTAAAATACTTCCCTTCAGATATCAGAGAGAGAGGGAACAAAAAGGTGTTAATGGAAAAACAGAGAGTCTATAGTTCTGAAAGGCCATGGTGCTGGCTGCCCTCCTGTTTTACAGTAGGGAAAATGAATTATTTATTAAAAGCTTGATACTGAACTGACTTTTGATCAACAACAGATGACAATTGGGTTTATTTCACTTTAAAATAATTGCTTGTAAAGATTTCATTTGCATTCCATTGAAATCAGTCTTTAGTAGCTATATTTCTTTATCTCTGTTTGAATAGGACTTCATTTTATTGACTCCTTTTATTTACTGTTTAGTTGCTTAAGAAGCCACTGATGAGTTGGCTCCAAGAGCTGCCAAGCTAAATGTTTATGTGAAATTGAAGTTAAAATAGGTACACTTCAGGTAATTAAAGAGAAAAAAATCAAGCTAGACTATATACAGTATAAATTTCTGAGCATAATACAGATTATTAACAGCAAATATTTCTGTTCTTTCTCTTTGTGGTCAGCTTTGCACAGGTTTGAGCAGCCAGTGTGAATTATGCTTCAGTGCATCTGGTGAAAATGAGAAGTTACTGAGGTTTTGTGCTAGTTTTACTGTACCTAATGGCATCTTTAAGACAGCATGTTGGAAGTCACTATTGCTACTAAGAAGTTGGTTTTTCTCAAATAGCTTGTCCTGTTTTCTGAGAAACTGCAGCACCTCATTATTATTTCTATCCAAGAAGAGACAGCATCAGAGCTCCTCAGTTAAAGTTCTTACAAAGGCAGGCTGTCTTACTCATGTAAGATGCTGAAAATACAGTCAGTGCTTCTGAATGGTGCTCTTCGGTGGAAAGAGAGATCATCCCATGATGGAGTAAACTGGGGTTACAGTTTCCAGGGTCAGAATTTTCCCTGTTGCTTCTGGGATCATCAAGTGGCTTTGCCATTTTCAAATCTGGCACCTGGAACTTCCAGGTCACAGCCTGAAAATGAAATGAAGGAGCTTGAACCTGGCTGCTTTGAAGAGGAGAGCAACACCTGGCTCAGATCTTTGTAGTGACTGCAGATTGAGGCTCCAAGCTAAACAGCTCGAGGTACTTGATGTGTGCATGGGGCAGGGGCTGAGTTCCAGCCCTTCACCCCATCCCCCTTCTGTGTCTGAGCTGCAGATCTGACAGTGGACACATAGCTCTGGCTCCCAGTTAGCTTGTCAGCCCTAAACAGGGAGCTGGAGTCTGATTTCCCAAGGCATGCAGGGAACATGCATGCCTCAAACTCACTGATTTGCTATTGGAATGGACACTTGGCTCACTCAGAGGCTTTAGGCATTCCCAGTCAGGACAGCTAACTGGAAGCATGCAGTTGTTATCCTCTCACTGTGCAGTGCCTGATGGCAGTGAGTGGCAGGGAGGAAAATTGCCTGGGAAGGAAAATGTGCTTCAGGCTGTTGAAAGTTGTGCTGCTTGCCCAGCTGCAAGAACGGGATTCTGGAATAAGAGGGCATGGACAAGAAGAGGGAGGCTCCCTTTGACTCTGAGGATGCAGCCACAGCAAAACAAAAACCTTACACCAAACAGCAATGAAAGGAAATGAACCTCATGAGGTTCAACAAGACTAAGTGCAGGGTCCTGCACCTGGGTCAGAACAACCCTCACCATCAATCCAGGCTGGGGGATGAGGAGCTAGAAAGCAGCTCTGCAGAAAGGGACTTGGGGGTGCTGGTGGCTGAGAAGCTGGACATGAGGCAGCAGTGTGCACTGGCAGCCAAGAAGGCCAATGGCAGCCTGGGCTGCAGCAAGAGAAGTGTGGGCAGCAGCTGGAGAGAGGGGATTCTGCCCCTCTGCTCTGCTCTGCTCAGACCTCCCCTGGAGTATTGCAGCCAGCTCTGGAGCCCTCAGCACAGGAGAGACATGGAGCTGATGGAGCAGGGCCAGAGGAGGCCACAGAGATGCTCAGAGGCTGGAACAGCTCTGCTGTGGGGACAGGCTGAAGGAGCTGGGGTTGTTCAGCCTGGAGAAGAGAAGGCTCTGGGGAGACCTTAGAGCACCTGCCAGTGCCTGAAGGGGCTGCAGGAAGGCTGGAGAGGGGCTGTTTCCAAGGGCCTGCAGTGAAAGGACGAGGGGTAATGGGTTTAAATGAGAGCAGAGGAGATTGAGACTGGATCTCAGGAAGAAGTTCTTCCCCTTGAGGGTGGTGGATCAGTGGCACAGGCTCCCCAGGGAGGTGGTTGAGGCCCCATCCCTGGAGCTATTGCAGGTGAGGTTGGCCAAGGCTCTGAGCAGCCTGGTCTAGTTGAGGGTGTCCCTGCTCCCTGCAGGGGGCTGCACTAATGCCCTTTGGAGGCCCCTTCCAGCCCTAAACATTCTCTGATTCTATGAAATGCTTTAAGAGCAACTGGTAAATGGAGATAAAAATGTCACTGCCCAAACCCATGATGAAATGTGGTGCTGTGAAAATGCCAACTCCTCACCTGGTGGGGACATTTTACTGAGTGTCATTTAATCTGACCTGACATGGAGATGTGAAGTCCTCCTTGAGCATCTTGGGAATTTAGGAGGGAATTTCCAGCCAAAAATCCTCCTGTCAGTCAAGGTCATGTAATCACAACTTCTTTCTGATGGACAAAGCATTTGTATTTAGATTGAGCAGCTTGCTCAGAGCTGCATCCAGCCTGACCTGCAGGGTTACCAGGGATGGGACATCTGCCACCTCTCTGGGCAACCTGCTGCAGTGCTTCACCACCCCCAGTGTAGAAAATGCCTTTCTTTTAGCCACTCTAAAGCTACCCTTAGTTTAAAACCATCAGGAGGCTCACTTCAGGAAGTTTCTTAGTTATATTAATGTTTTTTTTTCTGGAAAAAGGGCTCATTTCCTAAGGTGGCCATTCAACAAATGGAGCATCAAAATGCAGGGAAGGTGTAAATTGATACAGATGGCAATTCAGGAAGATCTTTAGTTGCTTTGAAGATCCTGAATTTCACTCAGTCATGTGAATTCTCCTTTCAGAGGTAGGGCAGTACCAGACAGAATTCCACCTACCTCTTCTGCTGAGTAACTACTCTAACAGCCCTATCAGTAGGTTTTGGTCATAGGATTTTTAACTTCTTTTTTTGTTGTTGCTGTTAACCTTCACATTGCTTTGCTAACCTTTGTATTTCTTTGGCACTCCAGGAATTCTCTGAAGTTGCACTGGAAGATGTTTACTAATGTGCTTCTGTTTCAGGAGATTGAAATCAAGGTTCTGAGTGGCTCCTTCTAAAAATCTCTCTTCTCACCCAGGTCAACAGCAGCAGCCCTCTGCAGAGCAGTGCATTCCCAAATGTGAAACCAGCCTGTACCATCATGTTTGGCACCAAGAGGTCAGTCTTCACTTTGGTTGTTATGTTTTTCATCTCCAAGAAGTCATAGAGCTGTCCTGACTCTGAAAATTGAGTGTTTTCTGAATGTGTTGTCATAACCAGGCTGGATATGTTGTGCTTTTGGCATGTTTGTTGGTTTTTCTTTGCTGTGCAGCTCTGTTTAAGTGAGAGGTGAGTTGTGGCAGGAATGCCACGTGGCACACAGGCATTATGGGTCAGAGAGACTGCCAGAGAGGACACTGCACCAGTGCTGGGGGGCATCCCTCCTGCTGGCTGGGGATGGGCAATAACCCCAGGACAAGAGAGCTCTGGTGTAAGACTCTTGCTGGTGTTTCCCCATGCTGACTGCAAGGTGTAACCTGCAAGATTCAGTGTTGTCCCTCAAATGGCTTAAAAAAGGTAAACATTTTAAAATCCATGCTGTCTACCTCGTGCATTCTTGAGTGCTCCTCCTCAGCAGCAGGTATCCTCTGTCTGTCAGGAGAAAACAGAGCCTTGTTTCCCCCAGTCCCTGCAGCCACACAACCCATTGCCTTGGGGCTCCTTGCCAGGTACCACCTTCTGCACCTATGGCTCTCCTCCAGAGCAGTGTGATTCCTCTGCAGCAGAGATGCTCTGGACCCTGCATGAGCTCCCTGATGGATTCTTTCTTCTTGTTGGCAAGCTTTTAGGTTTTGAAGGCCCAGGGACTCCCAACACCTGTGCTCCAGTGGAATGGCAGCCTACAGGGATGTTTGCCCTGGGCAGTGCCACAGCACCTTTTAGCTGGCACCTGGAGGAGTAGCTCACCCCTTCTGAAGTGTTGGGAAGAGGCAAGGCTGGCTTGCTGTTAAGAAGTGGCACATATGGAGCAGCATCTTGCATGTCTGTAGCAACTGGGGAAGGATGGCAAATAATAAGAAAAAAATGATTGTCTCTGCAGAACATGAACACTCAGGTTAACCAAAGACATTCTGCCCAGTGAAATCAGTTATTACATTATATTCACGTGGGTTGGTTATTTTTGCCACCATTTAATATTTACAATATTAAATTATACAAACAATCCTGTTTCGAGCAGATCTAAACATTGGTTTTGTACTCCCAGGATAGCCTTTCTTTTTCCTTAGCATCTTAAAGCAATGGCAAAATGAAGAACTGTGGTCCCATCCCACACAGAGCCTCTCAAAGGCATTTCCATGAGCCAGCCTGGTGTGGGTCATTTTGTTCCATGCCAGGATTGTTGCACCAACTTCATGCTGTAGATGTAATAGTCAGAATTATTGAATTTTCCTGTTGTGCTTCTCTGCTTGATTCTGAATCCTGGCATTTCTGAAGTCAGAGAAATTATTCTCCTCTTATTCTAGGAGTCTGAATTTTGCCTGAGTTTTCTAGCAGTGCTCTTTGCCAAGAGCATGCAGGGTGAGGAAAATGCTTGGGTTTGCTTTTCAAGAAATGCCTTTGGAAGAAAACTGTGCCAAGGTATCAGCTGAAGGTCAGTGCTGCTGAGTGATCAAGTCAGTTAAGGTGCTCACACCCCAATTCAGTCATTTCTTCTTGCCCAGGCAAGCATGGAGGCATCCCCCAGGCAAGGATGACCTTTCAGCCACATGCCAAACTTGGGCCTCATGCCTTGCAGGTATCTCCACCTGTTGCTGGTTCCAGTCTTAGCAGAACTGCTCCTGGTAGATTCTGGCTGTAAAAAGAACTTTAAGATGTCTTTCAGTGAACTATCAGTGCTGCTGCACATGAAGCCTGTTCTCAATTGAAACCCCCCATAGCTGAATTTCAGTGTGACAGGCAAATACAGGGCAACCAGTACCTAACAGAGCTCAGTGGCATCATCTGGACTCTGCTGCTTCTTTACTGCTGCTCAGCAGTACATTTTCCTCAGGGGTTGCTTACTCCTCCAGGTTCCTGGTTGGATGGTGGTGGTCAGAGGAGCTCTGGGGAAGCAGGGTCTGGTTCTGCTTCCTGAGCCAAGAGCTGCATCTCTGCCCTTCAGCTGCAGAGCCTCCTGCTGCACCCTGCTCGTGGGATCTTGGCTCCATATGGACCTGGCCATAAACTGCCTGTTCTGCTGACACTTTGGAAGTCAAAGAAGGGAGGAGCAGCACTGCTGGCTGGCTGGCAGATGGCCCCACAACACCTCAGGGTGCCTTTTGTGTGTCTGGCTAATGCCACTTCACTGGGAACTTTTAATTAAGTGTGTGTGTGCAGAGAAGAAATCAAAGGTACTTGGGGAAAAAAGCAACTCTATCTGCTCCAGACTCATTAAGGAGTAATTTGGTGAGAGCACTAAATGACTTTCAATTAATTGGAAAATATTTTCTTATAAATGGCTGGAAAGTAGAAGAAAATCAGTCTGAGGGTGATGAAATTACACTGGAGACCTAATCCATTTGTTCCATCCTTGTTGGAAGATGTCATGGTAGCACCAGTCAGAGGTGCAGGGATTGTGAAGCTAATCTGATATGCTGGATTTCATTAAGCTCCCTAATTGTATTTATCAGAACAACACTGGAAGCTGGGTTGCCTACAGCCAGTATTTTTGATTTCTTATTTCTGTAACATTTTCTAAGCTCATAAACATCCCCAAATTGTTAATCTTTTACAGCTAGGTAGGCATATTATCATTCTAGCTGTGGACTTTTGAGTTTGCTACATGGGAATTGTAGTTCTGTGCCCTGGTTCTCACACTTACAGAAGGAAAATTCACTTAGATGACTCTTTATGAAAAGAGCAGTTTCATTTCCCACTAGATCTGGGGCATGGTTTATCCTGGATGGTGTTTGGTGTGGATTCATTGTTCCCTCTGCATTACAGCAAAGCCAAAAGGGCCAACCCAGGTTTGTCCAGGGCTGCTTGTGTCATCCTGTGCTCTCCTTAATCCTTGTAATCTTTTTTGTGGCCTCAGTGCAGTGTCACATCCACCTTTTTAGCCATCAACCAAGGTAGAAAATCACTTTATTATTCACTTCTTCCAGAAAAAAATAGAGGTTTCCCACAAACTCTCAAAGCCACAACAGGAGAAGCCAAAAAGGGAAGATTTGAAACGTGGTCTTTAAGAAATGGAGATGAAGCCAAGTAAATTGAGTTAGAGAAACAAAATCAAATCTCCAAAGAGAATTGTTAGTCCTTCTTATCTTTCTTTATAAATGTTAGTTTCGTAATAAATAAACAATTTACTCTTAAAATAATTGGTGATCACTCAGCAGCTCGTTTGTATTATTGTGTATTTTAAATGTGCAGACTTCAGCAAGTCTGTGCTCTTTAAGGAAAAAATAAGGTTTTAATCATATTGAGACCTTGCCTCCATTTCATCAAATAGTTTACTTGCTTTGACAGGTGAATATAACTTTGAGATCTGTGTTTTGCTTTTAAACCCAGTTCCCTACTTACATAATTTTTCTTACAGAGAGATTGTCTTTTTTATTTTACTCTAACTGGCACCAGTCATATAAAGAGGCAGGTTTATAGAATTTGTCTTTAAAAAAAATTATTTATTTATACAATTATCTGAAGGGGAAAAAGAAATAATAAATAAAATCTTTGTCTTACTCTATTCACGTGGGTCTTTCTGAAATAACTCATCATCAAAACACTGCATAAGTGAAACTGCTGCTGAGTATCAGCTTTTTGTCTCCTGTTTTCTCCTCCCAGCTCACTATTTCATTGTGAACTTGAGCATCATCTGGAGAGCTCTTTGCTCTGTTATTGCTGCCTCTTGAGCTGAAAGAGCTTTTTTTTTCTTTTTTTTTTCTTAATAGTTTTAATTCTAAATGGTAAATTGGGGAGTTCTTCAAAACAAAAAGCTACAACTGCCTTTGTTTCAGTGATTTTCTCTGCTGTTCCCAAGTCAGGAGTAGGGGTTTTTGTTCCTGCTTGAAGCAAGGTGTTAACAGCTGTGAGAAGGGGAATTTTGGTCTGCTTTTGTTAGAATGAATGCAGATGAAGAGCCCTACTCACTTCTGTTCCTGAGCTGTTCTCTCAGTGATGCTGAGGTAGTTAACCAGAAATGCAGGGGGTGGATTTTAGTTCTGCAGTAGAACTGAACTTGACAGCTGACACTGGGGCAGAACCTGACCTGCAAAAGCCTAATTACTAATTGATGATTAAGCATTAAGCTGACTTTCAGCTTGCAGCTCAAATGTTCTAGCCATGAAAATTAGCCTTGGTGTGCTTGTTTGGAAGAGTAAAAAACCCCCAAAACCAACTGTAAATCGTTGGAGATCTGGTAAGCATGGAAAATGTGTTTACTCTTAATAGTGTATTAATATTTAGGTGACAAATAAATGAAATATTTCAATATTGCACACTGCAATTTAGAGACTGAAGTTCTGTCCCTATTCATAAAGGCAACATCAAACAACCTCTCCAAGTAATAATGTGGAAAGAATCAGCTGCTGGTCTGTTTCCCAGACTCTCCAGTGGAAGCAGTTTTATCACTCACTGTGCTGGAGGCTCTGTGTCTTTTCCTGGAACTTTGCAAGGAGTTGGAGATGTGGGAGAGAAGTTTTATCCTGAACAGAGCTAAAGGGGTTTGGCTGTTAGAGCTGCCTGTGCAGAGCTGCATTTCAGAGAGAGAGAGACTTAGTGCAGTGAGAGCATCCCAGTACCTGGCAAATTCCAGCCATCCCTAGAATTCTCTTCTTCTAAAAGCAAAATATTTTACACATTTACTTTTCTTATCCCAAAGAGAGAGAGTATTTTCATTTCTTTCCCTGAAAAGACTTTGTATTTGAATGGATAATATCACCCTGCACACTGTGAAGAGGGAAATCTCTGCTTCTTGCTGGTCTCCATGCTGAGTCCCCATCATTACCTCTCCAAACTAACACAAGGACTATTTGTTTTCACAGCAAAAAGAAACCATGCTGAGTTTGGACGTGGTGTTCTCATTGATGTTCTCAAACCTGTTTCTTCTTAATATTCAGACCAACTGGGACGTTTTTTGCTTTTTCTGGTGCTGCTGTGACATTTCCTAAGGGGATTGCTGAGGATGTTCACAACTTTCCAGCACGGGCATGCTGCAGTGGAGTTGCTTTCCTCCTGGCCCTGACACAAACTCCTCTGAACTGATGGTTTTTGCTGCAATTAATGTGATTGTGGTAACTTGTGTGAGTCAGGGGAACACTGAATCAGCCCTGGCTATTTTGGGGAGCAGAGGTAGCTGCTGAACTCCTTGATATTTTCCTTCTTGCAGACAGAACGAGCAGAAGGTGCCAGTTTCTTGTGTGCATCAGAGCCTCTGTGCTGCACAAACATCTGCAGTGCAGAGTGAGAAGCAAGCCCACGAGGAGCAGTGGACACTGTCTGAGCCTGACAGCCTGGACAGCTGGGAGCTGCACCAACAGAAACTGGTCACTCAGGGCCATGACAAACACTCAGACAGCAGATCTTGCCCTTCTGTCACTAGCTTGTGCCCCAAGGGCACTGCAGGTTGCACACAAACCCATGGTACTGGCAGGTTGCTGTTTGAAGCCCTGCTTTTGAACCTGTCACTCAGAACTGTGTTAGCAACTAACCCTGCACTGCCCACTTAGGGCATGGGTCAGTGTTCCACAGACTCTTCTAGCAGGTTGGGTTTTGTTCTGGAATCCCTGATGAAAAGTGTGAAGCTCTTCCATGCAGCCAGAGTGGCAGTTTAGCCTGGGGTCTGCATTAAAAATACCCACCAGAATCAGAGCTTGCAGCCTGTCAGGAATGCAGGGTCTCTTCCAACTGGTCACCACAGATTGCAGCTATGGAACAAATTTTCCTCCAAACACATTGCTGTTTTAGCATCTTTTCTATGGAAAAGCATTTCTGTGCCTGGCATTAGCCTCAGCTTGGTGGGGGGGGGGCTGTGTTTGTGGGTCTGTGGCTTGAAAAAGAACAAAGATGGTCAGGAAGAAAGAGATTGATCCAGAAGGTAGACTCCAGTTAATAGAACAGCATCAGTTGGAGCTGGGACTGGAAGGCAGCCAAAAGGACACAGGGAAATCTCTCAATAGTCTGTCCCTGTCTTCCAGGGAGAGACAGAGAATGTAATTTCAACCTTCAGACCATTCACTGCCACCAGAAGCAACTGGATGCTGTTCTGGCTCTGTTTGAAAGGCTGTTGTAACCTAGAAGAGAAGAGCTGCTGCTCTCCTGTGTGTTGTTCTGCCATGGCAGAGAATTATTGCAGATGATGCTGCTTTAACTGAATTATCTTTTGACTGTTTTTTTTTTTCCTTATGAAACAGATACAACTGTGGCCTTGACCAGTGAATCTACCACAGTTCACTGGGTGCTTTGATTCAGGATTTCTGAGATGGCTGGGTTGTAGGATTAGCTGGAAGTTGTCACCCTAGAATCTCCAAGTTAAGTCATGTTCTGAGGCATTAGTGAAGAGATCAACTTTCCTTGTCATGGCTGCTAAAGGGTTTAGTGATGTGCTGTGCTCCTTTGTGACAATCACTCAGATGTAGGTATGGAAAGCAGATGGCCTTACAGCAAGATGACAGCCCCATGAATCTCCAGCAACTGTAGGCATGGATTTGCAGCAGTACCTATTCCCTGTGAGCATCTCTAGCCTCTTGGAGGTGAGGTGGAACCCTCTCAGCCTGCTGATGTATCTCCTCTGAAGCAGGATCAGGAGCAGGTCTGCTGTGGTTTGGTTCCAGGCTCCCCAGTGGAGCTATCTCAGCTGGCTTCTGAGGCAGAGGTGCAGCTGAGCCCTTTTTAATGGTAAACTATTCTGTTTTGGTGAAAGCACTGAAGAGGAAATATAAAAAAATGAAAAGTTGCATTACTTAGGTGGTCCCTTAATAAAAATCTCCTTCCCACTGTCAGATATTTGGGGACTTCTCTGTTAAATCATATTTATTTTAATATTTGTGCAGTGTGCTGCTTGTGTTTTCTGCTGAAATGCCAGTTAAAAAAAGACAACACCCTTTGTACACATAATGGCAGTGAAATAGCTGTTCCAGTAGGAAAGCAGAGAGGTGGGAGATGCCCTCCTTACACGTTTTGGATGTCAAGAATAAAGACACCATCCATCATCCATTCAGAGGACATGCTGCAGGATCCAGGTTGAAAATCACAGGTACAATAGCTACACGTCCAGCTTCAGTCACCACTGAATATTGATTTCTCAAAGCTTTAATGTCTTTTATTCTCAGCTTCCCACAACCTGCTCTGTTTACAGGCAGGTGTCAAAGTCCAGGGGACAGCAGTGATCTGCCCCAGGCCCTGCACTCTGTCCCAGGCCATGGACAATCCCACTTGGCACTTAGGAGGTCTGAGTGTGTGGAGCCAGAATAAAGCTCTTTGTGATTCTCTAAGATTAGTTTTTCTAACAAATCTTATATTTTTTTCACATTTAAAAATATTTCTTTATATTTCTATATTTTTATTTCTATATTTTTTTAATGTTGCTACATCATAACACTGTGAAGTTGGTACATTAATTGAAAGAAAGCATCTTTCCATTTCTTCCTGTGTCATGTTTCTTGTTTCAACTAAGAAATGTACCTGAGCATCGATTTTCTTGAGCATGAAGGTGGCCCAGCTCAGGGCAGTGCTGCTGATAAGGAAGAAAATATTTTAGTAATTAGCCTTAGCAGGATGTTTCTTGATTATTTGCTCTTTTCCCCTCTTTCTAAAGGCTCTAACATTTCAGTCAGTGCTGTTAAGAATAGCAGATAGAATTCTAAGTCACTTATTAGTGAAGATTTAATTTCCTATAGTGAAATTAGGCAGTGTAATACCCCTGCTATTGTCTGCAATAGTATTATTATAATAATATATTATAATATATATTTTATTATAATAATAGTGTCTTATTAGAAAAAAAAATAGTGCTCATACTAGTTTTTTTATTACAAGGCAAACAATTACTTAAAAATAATTTAGAAGGTGATGGTTTTATGCCTACCAAAAATACATGTGGTTTTTGGCCACAAATATTAATTAGCCAGTGGAGCTCATCCCACAAAAGCAAAAGGTCTAGAGAGTTCAAAAGAACTTCTTCTTGATTTCTTTCAGCAAAATTACTGACTTTTAAACTCTCTTTTTTTTTTTTAGTTTAAGAATAGCCACTTCTGATAGAACAAAAAAAAAAAGAGCTTAGACTTTTAAGCCTATTTCAGAGGAGCTGTAAAACAGACCAGCAGATTATTCTTCATTTGAAATGATCACAGTGATCGAGAGTTGAAAAGAAAATTTGCATAACTTTTCACACAGGAGAAGAAAAAAGACAAGATTGATATCATTATATCAAATGTTGATATATTATATATATGTTGATATATAAATCAAACCATCTCAGGTTTGTGTTGTTTTTTTTTTCCCAAGGGACATTCCTCTTTCAATAGCCCTTTAGGAGTACAGAGGAATTCCCTGGAAGGTACAGGAAAGAACTGATAAAGAGAATTCAAAATAGGGATGTGAAGAAGATGGATTGAGAAGTTGTGGGGATGATTTTGGTCCATGAGAACACAGCAACACTTCTCAGTGGTTATACCCTGAGGATACTGAATAATACTAAATATTTAATATTTATATTCCTGTTCCTTTTCCCCACCTTCCCTTCCCATGAGCTTTCTGGCCATCAGATTAGACTCTCATCTGTAGGTTGCATGAGTTCAGTGCTGAGCCCCAGCTGGGGATGGTTTTGTGCAATACAGGAGAGGGAGCTTGCTGCTCTGTGTAGGAAAACGTTTAAAATGGGAGTGACTTGAGGAAAAGAAATTACTAATTCACAGAGGAAATTCCTCAGGCATCTCTTGTGATAAAGGAGCTTTTAATCTTTCTGCCTTGGCTGTCATCTTGCAGAGTTGCTGAGCATTTTGCTGCTGATGTTAGCAGAAGCAAATTCAATGCCTGGCTGATTTCGTTATTAATTGATCTTAGTGTTAGGAATTATCTCCTTATTTTAGCTCGACTTCATGCTTTCTCCTGTCTTCTTTATCACCATTTATGGTAGCAAAAGGCTTGGAAAGGATGATTAAGTCTGTCCCTCTGCCATTTAAACTGTTCCCTGTGTTGTATCTTTGCAATTATTGCTTAAATACCCCTTTCTGTCATCCTCATTTTCCAAGACCTTTCTGTGTGCACATATTAAATAGCTCTCAGGGAATATACAAATGTACTGGAAGAAGTTGGTTTTTCCTTCTCCATGCCTCCCAGAAGGCAGCCTCAGTTCTGGTGCAGCAACACGATGATAATAGATCACAACCTCATTAAATTAATTACTGTACAATGGATCCCAGGGTCTTGTTCTACAGTAAGGCTGCCAGGCACCAGCAGCAGACCTGATGGTGTTCATGCAGAACCCACTTTCTAGAATGTGAGATTACACTTCAGTAAATCTTCTGGGGCACCCCAGATGAACTGAACATTGAGTGTGAAAATCAAAACACCTCTTTGTCTCCTTGCCAGAGGTGTTAGACACATCCCCTGCATTTGCAGCTCCTGCGTGATCAGGATTTGAGTTCCTCAGACAAATGATTGTGTTGATAGATTAATTGCAAGTTGACTGCAGATTATTCTCATCTAATTACCTTCGTGGGAGGCAGGTTTGATCCCAACAAACACACGTGACTGTACTCACAGAACACAGTTAGAATTGTTATTATTGCACTCACTGGAGGGTGCTCCAGACGAAGCATTCCAGCTTCAGAAGGAACTTCACATTTAGGCAATCCTATAGTCTGTTCTTAAAGCCAGGCTGAGCTGATTGCACATGACAGCAGTCTTAATGAGGCTCAATAAACAGTACAGTTAGTAACCTCAGGCCAAGAGCAGAGCAGAAGCTGGGAGCAGTGCTGCAGCTTCCCTGAACCCATTGCTGTGAAAGATGCTGGAGCTCAGAGCAGCCCCAGCCACCCCCTGCACCAGAGATGAAGCTCCAAGAAATACACATGGTTATCCAAGGTGATGGGTGACAACTTTGTGCAGACATCATTTTCTGTGATTTGACAGTGCCTTCGTATGCTCTTGGGGCATGTGGCTTACTAGCAGCCATTTACATTTTTAGCTACTGAAACTTCTGTTTCACCTCCAGACATTCACATTTGGGGCTCTTGAATTAGGCTTACAAATTTCCTTTGCTTACTTTCTGAGCTACTAAAAAAAACTAAACCAACCCCTATGTGCTGTTAGGATTGTCAGCAGTGCTGAAATGCATATTGTTTTACTTCCAACTTATGCTTATTTTTCTTAAATTTTTCTAAAAGGGAATTGCTACAGGAGCTTGCATGGGTGTGAGATGTCTCCATGATGACAATGAAGCATTCCTGAGCTGCAGACCCTGCTGCAAGCCCATTCATTCCCTGCAGTTGAAAACACAGCCAGTTACTCTCTCTTTATTTTTAACTTTGCTAAGCCTTTGAGTTTTCATATCCATTTATGAAAAGCAGTTATTTTTCATAAAGAGCCTTGAGTTTGTTCTTTCATTTAGAGGCTTTGGTACATCTGCAGGGAAACACTCAGTTGCTGGAGTCAGGTACAATATTAGCACATGTTAGAACAAGCTCTCCTCACATTCTGCACTGCCCCTGCTTTTGCTGTGGGCAGAAATTGCTGGAGATACTGAATTTACATGAGGCATGGGATGGAATTAGCAAACCCTTCCATTTCTTCTTTTCCAATTGGAGTACATTGAAAATATTTATGAAAATATTCTTGAAGGGTCTCTGGAATGATGGTATAAATGGAAAGAATGGGAAAGAGCAGAGCTGTGTTATTTGAGCTGGAAGTGATGGTGGTGCCAGACATACTCTGTGGATGTTTCTATGCATCAAAGGTACAGAGCAAATTAAACAGAAGAGTGAAACAAAACCAAAAAAGGTATTGTACAAGAAAATAGCCTGAAATTTGGTTACACCAGTGGGAATTGCATATAATGTGCTGGACAGTTTATTCATATTTCCCTGTGATAATGTTGTAAAAAGCCCTTAAATCCCAGCAGGTTTGGGAGTCTTCAGTTTTACCTGCCAGCTTTGCCAAGTTACTGACTGACCACTTAACTAACACTGCTAACAGGTTTACTGCTTACACTTTTGATGTCCAACCTAGTAAGATGGCAGAAAAAGATGTTAAACCAGCACAGAGCCAGTGCAAGAAGATTGTACAGTCACATGCTGTTCCCTAGTTAGTGCAGTTTCATTACCAAATGGCAACAACAAGGCAGAAGTTGGCATCTGCTGACATTTAATTCAGTGGAAAACAAGAAAAATGCTCTGTTAGAAAGTGATATAATCACTAGGGATTTGCAGAGATATAAAGTGACAGATAAACACAACAAAAATCAATGTGGTTAGCGTCCTGGGCTCTGTCACCACAAAATGGTCCAGGTTGTATTTACAGTTGGGAATGATGTCCTCAGATAGCTGTGGCATTGCAAGAAGAGATCTGCTGACCAATTTCACATCCTCAGACCACAAAGAGACAAAAACATGCGGGTTTTCATCACTGGAGGAGGGGAAATAAGTGATAGCAAGGCACTATTTTTCCTTGGAAGGTGTCAGGCAGGGTATGGTGCTGATGAGATGTCTGAGCCAAGTCACAGGGTGCAAAGTGAACTTCCACTAAATAAATCTGAAGAGTTCCAGGTGGCAGTGCCTATAAACTGAGCTTAAACAAGTGTTGCTGGTTTGGTTGGGCAAGCAGCTTGCTGGTTGGTATTTGAGATTGTTCTGTAAGTGGCTATCATCCATGGATATCTTCACAGGAGCACAGCAGATGTTTCCTTCCAAAGGGGCATGGCATGAAAATTGTTGTTTTATGCAAAGCAGTTTGATAGTGACACTGCCCAGTGGGTGTCCCTGCGAGGTTAAAATAGATGTATAGAAGAAAGACAGTCGTGGTCATCCTCCTTGCCTGCAGCAAGCCACAGCTTTTCTACACCTAAAACTATATTTTATATATAAAGTAGGCAACTAATCCTAACTGTTGCTATCCTCACTGATTCCTTCCCCTTTTGCCTTGCCAGTCTCAAGATCACTTATTTGTACTTGAGTTATTGAAAATGATGTTCCAAGCTCCTCACTGCAGGCAGCTTTTGATGAGAGGTGTAATTCTTGGGATCAAAGCATGAGCTTGCTTTGTTCCAAACAATACACAAGTGTCTATTAATTGTTCCCTTGTCTGTTGAAGCTTCTTTCTCATTCTGAATATCAGAGAAATAATCCCCTTGCTTTTTTTTTTCTTCTCGAATTAGATTTGCTGGTTGATTGATACTGCTTTTAGAAGAAAATTCAGATATGAAAGCCTGAGGGCAGTGATAATCTGGAAAAAGATATTTACTATCAGTTTGTGTTAACTTTATTGTTCTGGCTAGGAGGGTTTCCTTCGGCCTGAATAGCCACACTGGAGCACTGCAAACTGCTAGCTGTGTGGAAAATGAATTGCATGTTGTTAAATTGTTGCTTGAGCCATTGTTATCCTAATTATTTTGATGACTTATTCAAAACGATTGTTCTATGGTGCAGCTATTGTTCTGCCACTGGCATTCTGATTCTGTAAAAGAAGGTTTAATTACTTAGATCTTGATTTATACATGCAGTAAATGACAGCTTTCACTCAGTAAAGGCAGAACTTCAGAGTCAAATCAGCTGCTCTGAAGTATTTTTAAGGTGAGAGGTTTCTTTTAACCAGAAGGTGGAAGATGTTCTCAAGAAAGGGCAGGCTGCTGGCAACCTAAACTCAGAACATTGTGCCAGAAAAGCTCCTGTAAGTCAGCACCAGCCCATAGCAAAAAAGCACAGCTTTGGTTTAAGCTCACTGAGAATCTGGTCTGTAGGCTTTTGGGGCTTAATTAAAATTTACTTTTAGGGCACTGATGGGAGAGCCTGTTTTATTCATGGCTAGTAATGGCTTCATCAGAGACACCGAGTCTGATCATCAATTGTTAATTAAATTTCTAATTATTTCTAATAAGAATATAAAAAAGAAAAATGTCATCGTAAAACCTCCTGTCATATTTTATTAAGCAAGTTGACCCTCTAATTTTCATGTTTCTGCAAGAACTTTAAAAATGTCACTTTAGATTAGGTGGCAGCTTATTGATGGAGTGCAGGCAAGCAACCATTCCATCCTTCTGCTTTTATGCCACCAGCTCCAGCTCTGCTGCAACATCCTGATGAGCATCTCTGCCCCAGCTGAAGCAAAGCCTTTAGCACTGCTAAAGTGCCTGGATTTAGAATCTCTTGAACGTGTTAAGTTATTTAATGACTGTCTTTGCACACAGCTCTTTTGGACTGGTATTTTTAGTTGTATTCCCAGTAGGAGTGGCACTGGGTTTTTTGACAGTGTCTCCCAGGCAGCTCTGACAGCTGGCTCCCAGGGGAAGGGGATGCTGTGGAGCTGCAGCAGCCACCCCAGCAGTGAGGTTGGTGCCCACTTTGCTCTTACAGACCCAGTCTGCAATGAAATGAAACAAAAAAAAAACCCTCCTGGAGCAGCAGGTTGGGAAATGAGAGACTTTACAGGGCTTTCATAAATGATGGAATAGACTTGATGAAAATCTGCAGGTGTTTAACCAAGAGCTCTTCAGAGAAATGATAGGACTTAAAAGGATTTTCTTTTTCTAGTTTATTTTGCTTACTAATACTGCAGTGTGGTAAAATGTTTGCATGTTTACGTCACATACAGAATAATTCTGCAGTCTAATTACACAAATAATCGAGGGTAAAAAATAACTTGTGACAGCAGAAATCATAACTTTATGAAACATTGTGTCTGTAGGACTGAAAAGAAATAAAGCTATATTTGGTTTCTCTAATATTCATAATCAGAATCACTGTTCCATGAAGGAATGTGAATTAGTCCTGTCAGGCATGGAAGGATTCCTCATGAGTTTGCAAGGACTCACATTGCTCTTTTCTAGCATTTGAGTGTCAGAGAGCCAGAGCCCTTGTGAGTAGTGCAGGGTGCTGAGATTGGGTGCTGAGAGAGGACTGCTCTGATGGACTGGGAAGGGCAAGCAGGATGGATGCTGCACTGCCTTGAGAAGTACGTCTGTGGGTTTTGGACTGGGCTTTGTTTTTCCAGCAACCAATTTCAGCACCTGTGAGTTTACTCAGTTTTAACCATGATTTCAGCAGTAGTTTTGCTGTAACTGAGACTTTGTGATTGGAATTCTTTGGATGGGAGTGTTTGGGGAACTAAAATACCCCCAAAACTAAGGACTATATTGATTTTTCTCTAGTCATCTTTGTCTTAAAAATCTCTTACATTTCAAGTCTGCTGGACATGTGATTTCCATAGTATCCTGTTTTCACACAATCACAGAGTGTCAGGGGTTGGAAGGGACCTAGAAAATCATCTAGTCCAACCCCCTGCCAGAGCAGGGGCACCTAGACCAAGTCACCCAGGAACAGATCCAGGTGGGTCTGGAATGTCTCCAGAGCAGGAGACTCCACAACCCCCCTGGGCAGCCCCTGCCAGGCTCTGCCACCCTCACTGGGAACAAGTTTTTCCTTGTGTTTCCCCTCAACCTCTTGTGTTCCAACTGACTCCCATTGCCTCTTGTCCTGTCCCTGGATGACACTGAGCAGAGTCTGGCTCCATCCTCCCTACACTGCCCTGAACATCTTGACAGACACTGCTGAGCTCCCCCCTCAGTCTGCATCTCATGGCTTTTTCTCTCCAAAAAGTGCAGCACTGGAGGTTTGGGGTGCAAAGAATCTGGAGCAGTGGGAACTGAGGCTTTCTGTGGGCTGCAGCCTGGAACAGTGACTGCTGGCTGCTGACATCCCAGAAAGTTGAACTCTGTATAGAAGACCTGTGAGGCTTTGAGCTAGATCACAGGTAGAGCCTGAATATCTGCACAGGGCTGTTCCTCTAACTAAAAATATTCTCTGGGACAGAGAGTGCAGGCACCTGGCTTTGGGCTGGCCTGACTCCCACCGTGTTGAAGTGCATCTTGCTGCTGCTGAAAGCAGAGCTGGTACCAGTAGGTGAACAAAGCAGGAGAATATGGAGCCACTGAATGTCAGGTGAGTGTGCTGGCTCACATCTGGGCAGCCAGTGTAGGCAGGTGTGTAACAGGCAGCACTTGGTCTTGTCCAACAGTGGTGGTTCTGAGCTGGCAGCAGCACTGCACACAAACCCAGCACCACTGGGGAGGCACTTTGGTTGGAGCAGGATGGGCTGCAGGTACAGAGGGCAGCGTGGGAGCCATCCTCATGTGAGCAGGGTGGGCAGGGCTGCTGCTGGATTTCCCTCTGAGGATTTATTCCAAATTTTAATTTAATTAATTAATTAAATTAAATTAATAATTAAATTTAATTAATTTAATTAATTTAATTTAATTAATTAATTTCTCTTACTGTCAGGAAATCTCAGCTTTTCAGGTTTGTTCATCTAACATCTTTACAGCTACTGAATCTTTGTTTGGAAGACTGGAATGTAATTTTCCTCTGAGCATTTTCCATGTGTAATCACATAAATTCAGTGACAATTCACCTTCCATCCTTCCCTGACGAGCTGAGTGGATTGAACTCCCTTAATTTAGCCTTGCAAGGCTTCTTTTTCAGCTGCAGGGTTACTTTTGTTCTGCAAAGTCTTCAGAAAGTGGAAATAATAAACTTTATCATCAGAAGTGCCATTCTAATCTGCTAGTAGTTTCATTCAATCATGTATGAAAAAAAGAAAGATTTCACTTTTTTTTTTCACTCCAGCACTGGAGCCAGAGCCTTCTGGGAAAGCAGGCATGGCTTTGGAGAGCTGAGTCTGCCTTTGAGTCAAGATCTTTCCTCCTTATTTGGAAACACATTACCTTGGAGAACACAAGAAGAACGTTGAAGTGACAAAACCTTTTTCAAACACACGTGTTGATGGGCAGTAATGAGTTTTCTTGCATCTAATTAACTGATAAGTCACTATGAAGACAAGAGTGAAGAAAAACCTTAGAGGCCTGGATTTTTTCTGTGTAAGTAAGGACTCAAAACCAAATCCAAGAATCCATCCAGACATTTCTCAGAGTGAGCAGAGGTCTTGGCTGCCCAGCCACTCGTGCAGATCAGGGTGGCACTGCTGCCCTGGCACTGGGGATGTGTTTTCTGCTTGTTCTAGCTCCAAAGCCACTGGGAGCTGTGGAGTGATGGGGAGCCCTGCCTGCTTGTGCACAAACTCATCTCAGGGGCACTTCTTCCCTCTGTGTGGCACCAGGCTGGCACTCATCCTGCTTGCTTTGTGCCCTGGGAGCCCTGGCAGGCTCTGCTACTACCTCAGTTGGTTTTATAGCAGAGCCTGGCTTCTGTGTGCTGAGAGATTGGAGGCTGGGAGGAACAGCTAAAGCACTGGCACAAAAGATGTGAGAGAAACCCAAAGCTGGAAAATTTGCAACTCACGGGTTTGTGAGATTTGGTTTGGAAACCCTAAATATCCTGAGTAAAGCTGATCTGCTTCCTGAGTGGCCAACCATTTCTGCTTTCTGCTCAGCCACACAAGGGAGTTGTGAAGATAAAATAGTGGCATTATGTAAATCCAAATGCCCTTCCAGCTGGCAAAGAGGCTGAGGTTTGATGTAGTCATTTTGGTGGTGCTGATGGCCCTTTCTGTTTGACACATGGACTGTCAGCCTGGGCAATGAAAGGCATCTGAGGCTCATGCCCATCTGCAACTGGCCTCTTGCATTTGCAGGATTTATTTTTGAATTCTTCCATTGTGCTTGAAGTGCTTAAAGTGTCATTTGCAAAATGAATCCTTGAAACGGAGGTGGAGTCCTCATTGCATTTGCAGAAATGGAGCAGGGACTGAAAGCCTCCATCAGCAGATATTGCAGATGTCTGATTGTGCTAAAAAATTGGGTTTAGTCTAATTTTAAAGCCACATAAAAATTGATGGCTAGTAGACATCTGTAACCTTTGAATATTCTGAAAACGAGAAGCCTTGAATTGCCTAGATAGTCAATCTGAGTAGTAAAATAATTTTTTACAGAAATATAATGAATATTGTGATTTTTTTGGTAATTATTTTGTTCTTCTGCATGAGAAATCATGCAAGCAGAGGTCGTATTTGAATATTAGTTTGGTACCATTTCCACCTGAAAAGCAGAAGAAATGAAAAATCTGTCTATATTTACAGTAAATTTCATTGATGTTTAGAAACTCCTGAACAAAAAGGTTTGTGTTTTTTTTTCATAGGGGTAAAAAAAAGTGTGGGGGTGTTCAGCACAGGGATTTTTCTGTGTTTTTTTGGTGAGAAGTGCAGCTAATAGAAAAGAAGTAATAGCAAAGCTACTGCTGGTAAAGCCCAAGGAAAGTGAGAAGTGGTTGCTTACTGAAATATTCAGGCTTCTCTAGGATTCAGTCAGCAATTCCTGTCTGTTCAGACAAGTATTTTTTTCCTTTTGTGAGGGTGGCTCCCAGTGCAATCTGATAGGCTGAGTGCCTGTGCCAGTCTCATTCAGCAGTGACTTAAAAAACAAACCAAAAAAGCTAATATTTTGGGCAAGATCATCTCGAAACTAAGAAATAACCATCAAAAGAACTGGAAAATTCCACTGGTGTGGTACCATCCTTATGAATTATTTCATAAATAATTATAAAAGTCTTATATTATTATAATATAATAAATTTTCATAAATTATTTTGCTTTTTTTCTTATGTTGTACTAAAAATCTCAAGGCTGCTATTAAGAAGGCACTATTTTCTGAGTGGAAAATACCCCTGGACAGTGGGCAGGAGTGCACCAAGAAACTCAAAGTACATTAGGAGCAGAGCTGGAGAGGATTTTAGCAAGCATGGGCTAACCTAGAGAAACTTCTTTCCACACACAGAATCTGTATTTGTTTGAATCTTTTTGTTATTAGCCCTAATTGGCTCATCCCTATTTGGGTTGATGACAGTTGTCACCTTAGCAACTCCTGCCCATTTCCACTGCTGCTGTGAGCAATTTTCTGCTGTGCTGAGGAATAAATCTCCTTGTGCATCAGGAGATCCAGTAAGAAACACTTAACTTCGTGTCCCTTCTATGTGTTGTGCTTCTCAAACCTGTAATTACATGGGAGGAATGTGGAAAGTGCAAATTGGAGCTCCAGTGATTCCTTGCAAAACTATTAGCAAAATATTACTGCATTGGGGGTGGATATTTCTGAATATATTATATATGATAATATATATGATAATATGATATTATAATTTAGATTATATTTCCATTTTCATTTTCCATTTTCAAATTTCTGAACCTGCTGCTGCTGTGGCTGCTTCTCCTCNGTGTTTTTTTTTCATAGGGGTAAAAAAAAGTGTGGGGGTGTTCAGCACAGGGATTTTTCTGTGTTTTTTTGGTGAGAAGTGCAGCTAATAGAAAAGAAGTAATAGCAAAGCTACTGCTGGTAAAGCCCAAGGAAAGTGAGAAGTGGTTGCTTACTGAAATATTCAGGCTTCTCTAGGATTCAGTCAGCAATTCCTGTCTGTTCAGACAAGTATTTTTTTCCTTTTGTGAGGGTGGCTCCCAGTGCAATCTGATAGGCTGAGTGCCTGTGCCAGTCTCATTCAGCAGTGACTTAAAAAACAAACCAAAAAAGCTAATATTTTGGGCAAGATCATCTCGAAACTAAGAAATAACCATCAAAAGAACTGGAAAATTCCACTGGTGTGGTACCATCCTTATGAATTATTTCATAAATAATTATAAAAGTCTTATATTATTATAATATAATAAATTTTCATAAATTATTTTGCTTTTTTTCTTATGTTGTACTAAAAATCTCAAGGCTGCTATTAAGAAGGCACTATTTTCTGAGTGGAAAATACCCCTGGACAGTGGGCAGGAGTGCACCAAGAAACTCAAAGTACATTAGGAGCAGAGCTGGAGAGGATTTTAGCAAGCATGGGCTAACCTAGAGAAACTTCTTTCCACACACAGAATCTGTATTTGTTTGAATCTTTTTGTTATTAGCCCTAATTGGCTCATCCCTATTTGGGTTGATGACAGTTGTCACCTTAGCAACTCCTGCCCATTTCCACTGCTGCTGTGAGCAATTTTCTGCTGTGCTGAGGAATAAATCTCCTTGTGCATCAGGAGATCCAGTAAGAAACACTTAACTTCGTGTCCCTTCTATGTGTTGTGCTTCTCAAACCTGTAATTACATGGGAGGAATGTGGAAAGTGCAAATTGGAGCTCCAGTGATTCCTTGCAAAACTATTAGCAAAATATTACTGCATTGGGGGTGGATATTTCTGAATATATTATATATGATAATATATATGATAATATGATATTATAATTTAGATTATATTTCCATTTTCATTTTCCATTTTCAAATTTCTGAACCTGCTGCTGCTGTGGCTGCTTCTCCTCAGCAAGAGTTTCTTTTTTTCTCAAGAGTAAAATATAGATTAAAAAAATTTATGTAAACTTGAATGGTTGATGGAAATCTATTCAAAGGACATTTGCAACTGGACTTTGGACTAGTTGGTTTTCTGTGATGTTGGTTTTCTGTTCAGCAAGCTGCTGAACCTCTGCTGCTGTGCTGGAGTTTCTTGGGTTTTTTTTTTACCTTCTTGCCACTGGTTCTTTATGTTGGCCAAGGACACGCTCTTATAAACTTTCAGATTTGGTCTAAATGTTTTTTTTATTCCTTTGTAATGCAACTAACTGTTTTTATGTGCTGCTTTGTGTAGACTGTGACAGAAGGCTGTAANGTGCAAATTGGAGCTCCAGTGATTCCTTGCAAAACTATTAGCAAAATATTACTGCATTGGGGGTGGATATTTCTGAATATATTATATATGATAATATATATGATAATATGATATTATAATTTAGATTATATTTCCATTTTCATTTTCCATTTTCAAATTTCTGAACCTGCTGCTGCTGTGGCTGCTTCTCCTCAGCAAGAGTTTCTTTTTTTCTCAAGAGTAAAATATAGATTAAAAAAATTTATGTAAACTTGAATGGTTGATGGAAATCTATTCAAAGGACATTTGCAACTGGACTTTGGACTAGTTGGTTTTCTGTGATGTTGGTTTTCTGTTCAGCAAGCTGCTGAACCTCTGCTGCTGTGCTGGAGTTTCTTGGGTTTTTTTTTTACCTTCTTGCCACTGGTTCTTTATGTTGGCCAAGGACACGCTCTTATAAACTTTCAGATTTGGTCTAAATGTTTTTTTTATTCCTTTGTAATGCAACTAACTGTTTTTATGTGCTGCTTTGTGTAGACTGTGACAGAAGGCTGTAACCAGCAAGAATGTGTTTTTTTTTTCCCCTAGGGGAGACCCTTTGCACATGAACTGCTTGTAGGAGGCACATGGTAACCAGCTCTGCACAGCATCATGGCTGTGCTCTCCAGGGGCACGATGGCTGAGCAAGCCAGTGAATTATTACCTCTGAAATGGGGAGGTTTGTAGGAGGAGAGCTGTTGCATTAGTGCCCTAAAATGCATGAATCGCCAGTGTCAGGGAAATGAGGGCAGCAGCACAGGCTAGTTTCAGATACCTCAGACTGATGGCAGGCAGGCATATGGTCTGGATAAAGATCCTGAAGTGTCCACAGGCACTGCTCCATTGTGAGATGTGCAGCATCCTGTGGATGTCTCCAGCATCCCTGTGCAGTGGGATGGGGGGGACAGGACTGGGACAGCTGACCCAGACTGACCAAAGGAATATTCCAGACCAGAAATGACTATAAATGCAAGGAAAAGGAGAGGGAAGCATTGGCTTGTCCTCCAGAGCAACCACTGAATATTTGGAGCCCTGCTTCCCAAAAAGGCCCAGACATTGCCTGATGATGGGAAGTGGGAAGGAGAAAATAAATCTTTATTTTGCTTCTGCATGCAGCACTTTTACTTTACATTAAACTGCCTTTGTCTTAACCCATGAGAGTCATCTCATTTTCTTCCCCCTGGTCCAGCTGAGAGGAGGGGGGACCAGTGACAGAGCAGCTGGCACCCAACCAAGGTCAAACCACCACAGTGGAAATCTGGGATTTCCAAGTTGAGTCTTCTGAACCATGGCAGGTTTGTTTTGCAGTGTGTTTCTGCTCTGGAAGAGATGGAGAACCTTCAGAGCAATACAATTTTCTGAAAGTATCCTTTTCCAAAGGGGAAAGATACATATATAAATATATCTTTTTTTTAATTTTTTTTTTTTATTTGGCACCTCCCCATTGGAAGTGACAAAAATGCACCATAAACTACAGAAACCTTTCAATTGAAATCAACACATCCCTGTGAAACATTTCAGCCTTGATGAAACAGCAGAATTCTGTGGAAAAAAACCCAACACCCAAAACATTTTGTCAGGTTTTGACAAGCTCTAGTCTCTTTGCAGAGAACTCTCAGAGTAAATGGATTAAATCAAGCTGTTTGCTTATTATTTTTTTTTCTTAATAGGACTATTTTGCCATAAAGATTGGGGTTTTTAAAAAAATAGTCCAGCAGGGAGCAGGTGAAACAGATCCTAAGGACCATTTCTTGAGATTTACAGTTACTGCAGGTGGGAATGAAGACACATCAACTTCACTCCCAGCTATTAGCCTGTTACATCCAAGCTTTTCCCACTTGGCCAGTGTGACTGTCCCCTGGGCCAGCTCCTTTCCTCTTCTCCACTGCCTGCATCTCCTGCCATCAGCATCAGGGCTTGAAGGGATGCTTGGGAACATTTGTGTGTCCCTGAGCATCTGGCCCTGTTTCCATTTTCAAAGCCACTGTTGGAGCTGATGGGAAAGTGCTCTGCTGCATCCTGCAAAGGGCAGATGATGTGTTCTGTGGTGACACAAGCAGAAAACATACACCTTTGGGCACTCTCAAACTGTGTAGGTGCAGCTGTAGGAGGTAGTGAAGCAGCAGACACATCCACTCCAGGTTCCTGCTTGAGAACTGCAGAAAACTTAATTAAAATGTAATTTATTGTGTTTACTTTGAGAAGTATCCTAAAGCTGTGCTTCCTCACGTCCAGAAAGCCACATCCAGAAAGTCATGTAAGTATAACAAGTTAAGTGCAATTACTTTGTTTGCTTAGGAATTTCAGCTACACCAACAACCCAGTAAAGATAGAAACCTGAAAAGCTGGTGCACTGCCAGCTTCATTTTCCTGTGCTGCTGCTGGAAACCTCCAAGCAGTTTTTCATGTTTGCTTTGGCAAGTGGTTCCCAACAGGGACTGATTGTTGCTGTACACAGCAAGATTGTGGCATTAGTTTAATCAGTTTTACCAGGTTATTTAATCATTTTTTACCAGAAACAGGGTCTCTTCAGTTTGAGAAGATACACACACACATATATATATATATAAAAAAATCTATTTTAAT
>VYZU01016587.1:9256-62677 GCA_013401355.1 Ceyx cyanopectus | reverse complement strand
TATATATATACAGATACAAACATAATGTCTGTAGCAGCAAGAGCTACAGCTCTTCATTTAGCTACTGCTCTTCATTACCCTGTCTTGTTTCAGATTATTTTAACTTCAGATTATTTGTTCTTTAGTGCCTTCCATTCTTCTTATCCTGGTGGCAGATCAGTTTGTTATACACTTATTCAAGTCTCAAAGTTTTTAACTCCTTCTGACATCACAGTTTTTGGCTACTGTTTTTTGGGAATGGGATTGAGGAGGTGCAAAAGAATTGTTCTGGCCAGTGTGGCAGTTCTTGTGCTGTCATATACTGCTGAAAATAAGATTAATTCAATAAATAAATATTTTAATTTAAAAAACCACATTTAGAATAAAACAAAAAAAAAAATAAAAAGAAGGGGAAAACCCCCTACTTGTCCTGCTATTACAGATATTATTATATCTGTAATATTCTACTATTACAGCCATATCTGCTTAGCTGGGCTGTGCCTGCCAGCCTCTCTCTAAGGCTCTGCATGAAATTAGAAGGTCCATGTAATATTGATGAGCCTGGGCATTGGTTGTGATGAGGAACACAGGCTTGCTGCTGCTTCTCTTTGACACCACGAGTTACGGGGGCTTCCTGGAGGAGAAACCTGCCCTTTCTGTGGCCATTATAAATGCTGCTGGGAGTTCTGCTCAGCTGCAAATGCTTGATCAAAACTCTCACCCTGCTAACAAAGCCCTGTTTGTATGCTGGGGGCTGTGCAGGGTAGCAGCCTGCCAATCACAGTGCCCTTTGATAGTGGTGGTTGGAAATGCCAGGGCTGCTGAAGATGTATTTAGATGTACTTAGGCATTTTGCAAGTGGACAGTTAAATTGCACATGCTCCTCTCTCTCCCTGCAGCCTGTGCCACGTGTCTCAGAGCTTGCATAATTCATGGCAGCAAGGTGTGGAACTGTGCTGTTATGAAACTGGAATAAAAAAATCAGGATTTTTGGTACTTGGGAAAATGGCAGAGCAGCCAAGAGCTTTTCTGTGCAGTTGCTTTGTGTTTAGTTTGCAATCAGGTAAGGCTTGGGTGCTTCAGAATGATTTGAGAGCATCTTAAGGAGATTGACACTAGCTGGCTGTAATCACATCAGGACTGAAAAGTATTCATGTGGTTTCATAATGCTGGAAGTTACTTTTGTTCTGCATCTTGTTTCCTAAACATTTTGATGTGTTTTCTTCAAAAATTATATCCCCAGAGAGGACAGTGAGCAACAAAGCAGGTGAAACAGGCTCTTAAATGTTTGAAATGACATGTGCCAGCCATGGTGGGAGTTGAAGGAATCCCTGTTTCTGAGGTAACCAGTGCCAGTTAGCCTCTGGTTTCATGTGGAGAGAATGACAATTGTTGGTACTGAGAAGTGTATAAGCTGTAAAGCACCTTATGCTTGTGAAAAATTGTTTTTAAGCACATTTTTGCTCTTCTCTTGATGCACTGAAAATACTGTTAATCTAAACTGGTATCACCTCTGCTTTAAAACAGTTTTGGTTGGGGTTTGATTTTTAATTAGAGCTTTTTTTCATAACACACTAGGGTTGAAGGGGTGTTTAAAAATAGCATTATTTCTAAACCATCCCAATGCTTTGGTTGCACAACTGCAGAAGGTGGCTGAGAGAGAAAGGAGATGACTTGCCCTTTGACTTCCAGAGTGGGGTTTTCCACCACTCTTACTGAAATAAGAGACTAGGCAAACACTAAAAAGTGTGAGCCCCACTTAGTGATCAAGGTATGAACTTTGTGAACTCTGCTGGTAGCTGAAACGAAAGTGAAACAGCAGATAAAACATATTGAGGAGTTGGACACATATTTTATTGCTCTTCTGGACAAAGCTGCCTTTCCCAAACACCTGACTGTGAAATCAGCACAGGAGATCCCCAGGAAGGAAAACCACAGCTTGGAGCCAGTGATCAATCCCCAGCTGCACTAGCAAAGTGAGCACAAAGTATTTTGTCATTTAAAACTTTTAATGAGAAATTAATTCATTCCTACTCCCTGTGCTCCCTGAGAGACGAAGCTCCCCGGAGCTTGGAGTCTAATGGACACAGCACAGGCTGTGAAGCCTCATCTGCTGTGTGCTCACCACAGCTGCTGCAGGATGGACAGACTGACACTGCCTGGCTGCAGGACAGACTGACTGCCTGCTGCCTGGCTGCCCATGTGCTGTGGGGGCCTGGTGGAGCTGTTTTTAGGCAGCCATAGAGCTGTGCTGGTGAGTGGCAGGCTGGTGTGAGACAGACAGCCTGCTGGCTGCAGACACAGGAAGGTGCAAACTCAGCTGCATCCCTGTGCTCTGCATACACTGAAGCAGTGTCTCAGCAGGAAAAATAAAGGATGAACTCCCAGCTCTGTGCAGGAAAGGCTTGGGGAAACTTCTTTTCCACAGGAGCAGTGGCTAAAACCTGGTTGAGTGTCAAAAGGAGGGAGGAGGAAGGAAGCATCTTGGGATCCAGCATAATACAGAGGTTGAGTTGAGGTTACATGGAAGCAGTGCTTGACCTTGCTTCACTTCCTGGCTTAGCCATAGATTTATTATTATATTTTCCCATTTTATTATTATTTTTATTATTTTATTATTTTATTATTATTATTTTATTATATATATTTTATTAATTTTTTTCCCTTCTATTCTGTACCACTCCCCTGTGCACTGGCAGCAGTATGGCTCAGAGGTGGCCTGCAGAGCAACCTGTTCCCTCTGTGCTCTCTGCAAATGCAGTCAAGGGGGATGTCTGCAAATCCCACAGCAGTCATGCCTGGGATGGTGGAAAAAAGCCTTTCCACCCTGGGAATTGTCACCAGACACTGGCCATGGGATGAAAACCTGGCTGAGCAGAGCTAGTCCTGGACAGGCTCTGCTTATCAGCCCAGGGGCAGCTGAGGGTTGTTCCATCCCAGTGGTTGTTGAGCTGGGGGTCTGTGACAGGACAAGAGGCAAGAGCTTCCAGTTGCACCAGGGGAGGTTCAGAATGGATATTAGGAAAAATATCTTTATTTACAGGCTTGCTAAGCCCTGGAACAGGCTGCCCAGGAGTTGGTGGAGTCCCCATCCCTGGAGGGATGAGAAAGGTGTGTAGATGTGGTGCTGAGGGGTGTGGTTTAGTGATGCTTTAGGGCATCTTAAAGGTCTTTTCCCACCTACATGATCGTGTGATCTGCAGCTGAGTGTGAGCCTGCTGTTCCGATCTCCTGCTGCTGCTCTTCCCAATTCTGCTAAAGCACAACTGCAGAATCCAGGGGACCACAGTGGTGATATTGTTAGGAAACTGAGGAAAAATGTACAGAAAATATTTCAATTCCTGAAGAAAAAGATTTCTCAAAATTGCCACTAATAGGATAATCTCTTGCTCCAGCACAGTAACAGAAGGTTGTAAACATTTGGGATATTAACACCACTCCTTTTGCTGTAGAAATTAAATACTCTGAGTAGAAATAAAAAAAACCCAAATACAGAGCAAACCCCCGAGGCAATCCTGACCCCTCCTGACTATGCCATGCAAGAAGCAAGCACTTTGTGTGTCTGTCTGTTATCCATCCTCCCTACACTGCCCTGAACATCTTGACAGACACTGCTGAGCTCCCCCTAGTCTCCTCTCTTCCAGGCTAAAGAGCCCCAGCTCTCTCAGCCTCTCCTCAGCAGGGAGATCTCCACTTCCTTCAGCATCTTGCTGCCCTGCACTGGACTCTCTCCAGTAAATCTCTGTCTTTTCTGAACTGGGATGCCCAAAATAGACACAGTACCCCTTATAGGACCAGTGGCCCAAATTCCAACTCGTATATTGAGGATCCCTGTAGAAGGTTTACTCAAATTAAAGGAGTTTAAATATTCATCTGACCCAGCTTTTTCGACTAATTACAGAGAAAATAAATTAAAATACATCATCAGATCCTCTCACGAAGTACTGTAAGAAAGCTTTGCCAAAATTCCCCCGAGAACAAAAAGCCAAGAAGGTTTTTCCTTATTTTCCAATCCCTTTAATCTCGAGAAAAAGTTATTTTACTTATAGTGACAAAATTGTGCAAATTGGAACTAATTATCCTCTGATTAATTTGCTTTCACTCAGCTATGATGAGCGGGGAGATTTGTCTTGGGGTGTGTTGTTCATTCTCTTTGCTTTGCCTCCCTTTCTAAGGGTAAGGAAATGCTTTGGAGTAATACTTAGCAAGACCATTCAGTGAGGAAAAAAAAAAGACCCTTCCACATGGAATAAAAAGTCATTTCTCTGTCTGTCTTATCTTGAGTGGGTTGCTGTGGACAGACCAAAGACTTTAATGAAATTATCCCTGTGTGATTCTCTCTAATTACACTGACAGGGTAAGAAAGAGCCTCTGTCACTGGGGTGCTGATGTCAGTCCTATGGCTCTGTGGGCCATGGGGGTGTCTGGCTGTGCTGAGGTGCTGCTTTTCAGGGTGCAATGCCAAGACAACCCAGATCAGGTTTTCTGTTTGGTAAAACACTGCAGGTTTCTCTGTAAGGCTCTCTGCTTTACATTTAAAAGATCTTTGTTAGCAAGTGGTGTGCACTGATAAGGTGATGAAGGGAAAAGCCAAGTCACTTTTCTTTAATGCTCAACTGGCTGCTCTCAGAAATGACTAGATTAGCTATCACTTCACTGCACCTTCAAACAACAGCAATGAAACCTTCCTAATGTTTTTCCCTACCACCTTCCATAACTGCAGGTGATTTATGAAACTCTAAACAAGTCTGAGTCACTCTGCTTTTAAACTCAGTGTCTCCTGCACTGAACAAACTCTGCTCGCCAACAAAGGAGATTTCAGAGAGAATGTAGAGTTAGAAGGAAAAGAAGCTGGAATTGTTTACAAAACTGACAGAAGCTATCACTGAGCAACCTGGCCTTTCTCTCTGCATGTGGTTTAGAGCCCTGTGTTCCTCAGACTTGGTTTTTAGGGGAGAAACTATTTGCAAGTTGCTAAGAATGTAAATCCCTTGAGCATTGAAATGTAAACCCCTTGAGCACTGAAACCCTCTGAAGTTTGCTTCGTTGCTAGATAAAGCAGCTCTGCTTCAGTGCCTGAACTCCCTCTTGTCATTGTCAAACAAGATTTTGAATACTTTGGAGCCTTTCCACATTTGCTTTCATGCCTTTGCTAGCTCACTAGCAGAATACAGCTTGGCTCTGTCAGATTTATTACAAGGTCTGTGGCCATCCCACCCCAGGATGGACAGAGAATCCTGTACAAAATATTTTATTTTTTTTAAATGTTTCTCAAAACTAAGATTTTCCTAACCAATTTCTGAGAAGCAGATGGCAAAATACGTTTGCCCAGAGGTCTTTTTCTGCTATGAACTATGTATTAAACGAAATAAAGCTAGGAAACAGCACTGTATTGAAGGTTTTAGTGATGGCACAACAAATGATGTAACATCTCTCACTTTTGAAACAGATTTGATCATTCTAATATGTGGATAAATTCTAATTTTTACTTTCTAGAAGATGCAAAGTTCATTCAGTTCTGAGGTTAAGGCCCATCCTGTGTTCCCTTTCCCAGCTGCAGTGGGGTCTTGCTTGATGCCCCTGTTGGCAAATGGGAAGCCAGATTGTATTTTAAAGCAGTCCACTTGTTTATTTACCATTAAGTGCAGAAAAGTCTAATTATATGTGTGCATTTGGTATTTATAACCTTTCCAGTGTTCAGAGTCCCTGGAGATGAACAGGATCTATAGGACACTTCACACCAAAAGGAAAATCACTGAAAAGCTGAGACAAACTAATCACTTCACTGCAGTGTTTGCTGTGGGTTTCATTAGAATTAATGACAATCATATATTATCGTCATATATATATATATAATATAGCAAAAGCAAATCTCACACTGGTAATTGTTAAAGCAAATGGGAAGTATTCATTACTAACTTCTAAAAATAGGAAATTCAGGTTATTCCAATAATTTCTGCCTGTCACTGGACTCTTAATGCCTAATTTCTGTTAGCTCTGTAGCTCTTGTTGCTTATAAATCTCCAAACTCCAGTGGCAAACTGTCAGATAAATACAGTCTTCCATTGACTCTTAGCTGTGAGACCACCAGCTCTGGGGCTTGTGGAAGACAGTTGGAAAATGATAATTTTTTTTGCTTGAAGGGGGCCAAATCCAGAGAAGTTGCCTTTAGGGGAGGATGGGTAAGGAGAAGAAAATACTGAGAGAAAGGAGGAATACAATTGCTTGAACTTTTACTCTACCATTTGTAATTGTCCTCTATAAACCAAAAAAAACCCCAAAACAACACCAACCAACATGTAAAACTAAAAGTCTTGTAAACTCTATTTTTTGTGCAGTCTGCTGAAAAATTAAAATGGAAAGAGAAATAATGGGATAAAATGAATGAGATGCAAAGAGTGGGAAGAAGAAAGACAAAAGCCACTTGTCTTTACTATGCAAATGAACTGTGAAATCTGGAGAGCTGTCACAGTGTCAAACATCATGGATGCTGAAATCAGACTCCTTATTCAATGCCAAAATGTGTGCTCAGCTTTGGATCTGAGCCCTAACTAGCTCTCATTTCAATAGGTGTTCCTGGCTGGCCCGTGCTTCTGAACATCAGCATGTTCCTAGAAATAGGAGTAGGATTGTTTCACTCTGCACAATGCAGCTCGTGGCCCACGAGAAGAATTCCACTTCACTGCTCAACATCTGCTTGCCTTTCAAAGCAGGGAAATCTGCTGAAGAGACACATTTGTGCTGCAGAGAACAGGAAAGGGAGACAACTTGTACTTTTTTCAGTGCTCTGAAAAAAAAAAAATGTTCCTTCTGAATGCACAGGAAAGATTGCAGTGTAAATAATGAGAGAAGAAATACTGCACTGCACTGGGGAACCACTTCTTGTCTACTACAGTTGGAAAATACCTGCTGGGCTGGTACACTTGACAAATCTTTGTTTTCCCAAGCACTGTGGATCCAGTCTGCACACTCAGTGATGCTGAAACTCCTTGTAAGACAAATTTCTGTGGAGTGCCTCATGCCAGGAATATCACAGCCCATCCCTTTCTCCTGTATTTGCTTGTTTGTGCATCAGGAAATTCCAAAGAGAATGGAAATTCTTCTGCTCCACGTGTCTATTCTTTATATAACCATGAGCTTTAATGTCTTTACCCTCCTGTTCCTTTTCCATGATGAGGGAACAGCAGGAATTGCAATGAGAATTTTTATTTCTAGAGGGGACACCAAGCAATTGAGTGGTAGGTTTGCAGGTGGTGCTCTACATGTAGCTCCTTCAGTTTCTCATCTGAGAATATGACAGTGTGAGTGGTCAAATCCATCTGGTTAATCTTCTTTGTTGGTTTCTTGAAGGTGAATCAGTGCTGTTTTAGTAAAAGAAAATGCTGAAACCAAAGATCAGCAGTGATATTAGTTCCTAAAGTTACATTCTGCCTTTCAAAAGTCTGTTGAAATCCAATATATGCCCCTTAGATGCCATTGGTAGAAGGAAGATTTAGACTGAGAGTCAACCTTCCATTTCAAGATGCAGCTAAAGAGGCCGACATATTAAAATCATGACTGAATTTTACTGTTATGGCCTTTGGAACATTAATTTTATTACAGCAGCTGAGAATCAAATAGAAACATCAATGTCCTCTTATTTTTTTATTTTTAAATGCTATTTTAGAAGACTTATCCTAAGGCTGGATCACTCTTATGTGATGTTAAACACATAAGTTCAGGTGTTGTCAGCAATACATCATTTTCTGGGGTAAATAACCAAATTTGTTCATACCTTTATATTCCTTCTTCCTATAAATGACAGTTAAATGGGAAAAAATTGCCAATTTCCACGTCACATTTAGCCACCTGCTTTCTGAAGTTCAGAGATGCTCACTACCAGCCCTGTGTTGCTTTGCCTCCCTCTGCTATTTATAGTTCATGGCAATGCAAGAGCTGTTTATTTCTCAGCCTGGTTTTCTGCTGGGAAATGAGGGCTGTATTGAGTTGACCTTCAGTGGTTCTCACCTGCATTGATCAGAAGAATATTGCAGTGCTCCAGTTTCCAAAGGGATTGAGGCTGCAAAGCAGGATCCGTGGGGTCTGCAAGGCAGGGATCTCTTCTCTAAGGGGGCTTCAAACTCCTTCAAAGCACTGGTATTGTGTGGTTTGCTGTCTTCACACATGGCAGGTGTCAGGCTGGCTCTACCACACTCAACATCTGCTGGTGAAAACCCAGAGCATGAAAAAAGAAGCTGTGACTTGCAGAAAAGCTGGAGAATTCCTATTTATATAGTCGGCCTGGTTGAGTCATTGAGGTAGAGTGGGATGGCTTGTGCTGAGGGAAGGCAACTGGCTCCTGGAGTTGTCATTCCAGCCTGTCCCACGGGACCTAGGAGGGACAGAAGATGGGGTGAAAAGTAGGGAACAGCAATTACTTAAGGTGTTCCTCCTCCACAGACTATATGGAAGTAAAAGGAAAACAAAACCAAGCCCTTCATGGAGTTTCTTGATGAGAATCACAGATGAGAGGGGTTGGAAGGGACCTCCAAAGATCATCCAGCCCAACTCCCTGCCAGAGCAGGGTCACCCAGACCAGATCACCCAGGAACAGATCCAGGTGGGTTTGGAAAATCTCCAGAGCAAGAGACTCCACAACCCCCCTGGGCAGCCCCTTCCAGAGCTCTGGCACCCTCAGTGGGAAAAGAGCCCCAGCTCCCTCAGCCTCTCCTCACAAGAGAGATGCTCCACTCCCTGAATCATCTCTGTGGCTCTGCACTGGACTCTCTCCAGTAATTCTCTGTCCCTCTGGAACTGGGGAGCCCAGCACTGGACACAACACTCCAGATGGGGCCTCACCAGGACAGAGTAGAGGGGCAGGAGAACCTCTCTGGACCTACCAGCCACAGCCCTTTTAATCCAGCCCAGAATGACACTGGCCCTCTTGGCCACAGGAGCCACTGCTGGCTCATGGGCAGCCTCCCAGCAGGGCTGGCTTTGCTGAGTGCAGAAATAGGTTAAAAGCAGCTTTTTTGGGGGGGGCAGATTGGAAGTCCCCCCAGTTTCTAAATGGATTGGGCTTTTTTGCTTGAGGACTGATGATGGGATGCCACGGACTGGTGACTGGCACTGATGATGGGATGCCACATGCAGCCTGCTCTGACTTCTCGGGAGACCTGGAGAGCCCTGAGGTTTTCCTGCAGGACTGGCATTCCACTGGGCATCTTCCAATGTGAAATCATGGGGATGTTTCTTTGGCTCCACTCTTAGGAAATGTGGGGAGAGAAATGGGAGGAATGAGAAGGCATTGCCTTATTAATTGTGTCTATTGTATTCTGTGCTGCTGGGATTTCCCTCTGTGATCATAACTCTTCCAAAATGGCAAGGGAATCTGTCCCATATAGACTTGGTTTTCTCTGTCCTATTTTTTTTCAGGTAGCCTGAGTATCATGCACCAGAAACCAAAGCATGGAGGCACCAATAATCTTTTACTTGGTGTGTTTGTGTCTAACATCTCAGCCTCCAGAAAGATTTAATCAGGTGATTGAGCTCCACTTGCTGTCTCTTTTGCATTTCTTTGCTCCAGCAGAACAGAGCAGATGCAGTTAGGGGTTCTGCAATATGGACTTGAATTCAGGGGGGCAACCAGAAAAACCCTCCTAGAGAAAAAAAAGAACCTTGAATCTCCAGAGGGACTAAATGAGGATCCTTGTCCTGCAGTATAAGCAAGTGAGGGGGGAAAGAAAGAGGAAAGGGGAGGAACTGAGGATGCAAAAGTCTGCCAGAATGGGCCTTTGGGGTGAAGAGGAGGCTGCCGAAGCAAGAGAGAGAAGCTGAAGTGGCTGAGACCTAAGAAGCAGGAAGGAAGGGCTTTCTTAATGCAGCCAGTTTCAATGCATTTTGCAGCCATTATTTGTCTCCCTGATTGAAATGCATGGGCTATTACATCTGCAACATTTCTCCTGATGTTTCTGCTCTTGGAAGCTTTCCAAAATCTGATTGCTTACATTATTCCTCCATAAAAAATACATAAAAAATCCCTCCTGCAGAGAAGAGTCCATGTAAAAATAGTATTGGAAGTGTCTTAGCTCAGTGCCATGGATTTTCTTATCTCAGATTTTCTGATGTGCTCCTTTGGTCCTGTAATCACAGGGGAAGTGGGACAGTGGGAATGGAGAAGTGTGAGAGAGACACAAAGAGATTAAGGATGGGGGGACCTTTGGAGTAGCAACTGGTCATTAACAGTGGCTGCCTCCAAGTGGAGCCTCCATTCATCAGTGAGGAGTTGAGAACTGGAACATTTAGGTGATCATCTCATCCACAGACTTGCAGACTTCAAGCTCTGAAAATCGCTCCTCTGCAAACCTTGGAAGCATTCTTTGTGGAAGAAGCAGCCCCTCAGGCTTCCAGGGGCTGGTGGGATGCATATTGAACACAAGCATGGAAAAGGGTGGCTTGGCCTAAAATGGATTTGTGTTATCTCATTTCCTGCAGCCATTCACAAAGCCACTGAATTTGCCTTCTAATGTCTTGAAGATCTCAATTATACATTTAATTACTACCCAGAAGGCATCTTTGGCAAGAGGCTGCAGTGAACATGTGGCTGTTTGAAAATGCAGAAAGCATTTTACTTTAAAAAAAAGGAAGTAAATAAAGAAATCATATCATCAGATGGCATTTGGGAATCCTGCTTTGCTTAGATCTTTCCCAGGTATTGCAGCTATTGAACTTGGTCTCAAGCCTTTCTTTTTTTCTCCAATTAATCCCTGCTAGAAGCTCTCACTGCAGTTTTTCCTCCCTGGCTATGGACAGTGGTGCCTTTTTGTCCCCGTGCAGTCCTTGTAACACTGGGCTGGGCTGAACAGATAACTCTGACACACAGCTCCACAAGCTCCCTCTCCATTTGCCCTTTTTCTCTCTTCGGTGCTTTCATACCCTGCTGCAACTGTGCTGGAAATGAAGCTTGAGTAGCCCACAGAAGGACCTGTTAGTGTGGATCCAGGAATGCTCAGAGCTGGAGAAGAGAAGGCTCCAGGGAGACACTTATTGGAGCTTTTCTCTAGATACTTAAAATTAAAATTAATTTTTTTTTTACCAGTAGTGACAGGACAAGGGGCAGCAGTTTTTAAGTGGAAGAGGGAGGGTTAAGATTGGACATGAAGAAGTTCTTCACTGTGAGGGTGGGGAGACCCTGGAATGGGCTACCTGGGGATGCTCCATCCCTGGAAGTGTTCAGGGCCAGGCTGGATGGGGCTCTGAGCAACCTGCTCTAGTGGGAGTTGGATCGAAATAATCTTTCCAAGTCCCTTCTAACCCAAACTATTCTCTGGTTCTGTGATCTTAGCTAGTGACTTCCTTGGGGAAATGGTGTCATCCCCTCTGAATTCCTGCTTGTGCAGAGCTGGCATTGCCACGTGGCTTTAGGGCAGTGAATTCTCTTAACATGTGCTTTGGTCATATTTTTTATTTGCTCCTTTTTCTTCCATGATACCCATTTTACAGAAAATGACCCTTTAGTTTTCCTTCTCTAACAGTTCACTCCATGTACAAGTTCATCACGTGAGAATTGATGTTTGAATGGAAAAAAAGTGAGATTAGGCAATGATTAAAAGCAAAAGGTGATTTTTTCTGTGGATTGCAGTGGTTGTTTTATAGCTTCTGAGCCAGTAGCATTGTTTCTTTTGGTTTTCCTTACATCCTATACAAGAATTTCTTTAAATCCTATACAAGAATTGTTTGGCTTTCTCATTCCATTTAAGCTCCATGTTGCAAGCTCCTGTTATTTTACCTATTTCCTATTTAGCATGAGCAGAATAAAAATGATGCCATCAACATTTTCATTTGATCTTCATCACAACAGCAACCTGAAATGACCTGTGATTATTCTGTTCCTTCTCTGCTCTGCCTGGCCTTCTGCTTCCCTCCAACACTCTCTTTCTTTAAAGCTTTAGTGCTCATTCTTATTTAAAAATATGCATATATATGGGATGGAGATTTTGATTCCTGAAGACTTTTTTTTTTTTTCTTCACATTCTGTAACTGATTTTCTCACAGTGGGATTTAAAATGTCACTGGCCCCATCAGCTTTTTACTAAGTTATGTAACTCCCTGCTTTCTCAGCACTAAAGATGAAATGCAGTAGCTGCCACGTAGATGAAGAGGTCAGTTCTCATCCATAAAATGCTGTGTCTACACATCTCCACTTGTCTGGTACATCTACTTTTTTTTTTCTGTAGCAGCAGATGACTAATTTCTACCACATCACCATTAAAAGCTTTATATTCTCAGAATATATGTATTTTTATGAGTTAGTGAATTCCAAGCCGTTTTTTTCCCCCTGCAGTATATAGTTCAGGATAAATGCAATGGAAGGACGAGGAACTCCTGTGTTTTGTTCAGATAAATGATGAGTGCTGTGCAGTTCTCAAGGTATATCATTTGGACACTCAGTTATCCCAGGGAAGCTGTGAGACTGACTCTGCAGGAGGGCACTGGGATGAGTGCTACCAGGACAGGCTGTGGGCTGGGGTGTAGAATTCATATTCCTGCTGAAGAGTAGGAACAAGCTTTCTGGCTGGGATTTCAAGGAAATAAATGCAGAGAGGCTGTTAAAGTGCATGGAGGGAATAGGATCCAGTGTCTTCCATTTTATTTTATTTTTTCTGTTCAGTTATGTTCCTAAATTCCTCCTCTTCCTCACATTTTTCATGTGGGAATGAGAGGTTTTACCTTTCTGTTCATAAGAGCAATTAGCACAGCTTAGCCATAATATTTTGATTTCCTAATAGTTCCTTTTCATAGAAGATTAGCCAAGGGAAAAAAAAAAAATGCACATGGTGAGATTAGTTAAACACATCTTGAAATGCTGCCAATAATTCCTGAAAAGCAAAAAAAAAAAAAGTGATTTACTTGTTCTTATTTTGCATTTAGATGAAAAGCCTCTGATTGATGTGATAAGACTTCTAAAATCTTGTCAGTTTTATTGCATGCACCTAAATGCAGCTTCCAGGGTTTAGGCTGTGAATTGTTTGGTACCAATTCTGATCAGGTGATGGTTTACCAGCTCTACCTTGGAGCTGAGCTCTAGTTAGGAAGCTAAATACTTAATATTTTCAAATTCACTGGCCTCATTTACCATGCTGGGAGCCCATTTCTCTTCTGGGCTCTGATCACTTCCAACTGCTCCAGTCTCTCCTTGGCTTCTTTTTTTCATACCTCCTCTGTTGAGGCTTGTGTGTGACCAAGGGGATCTTCACCTAGCAGTTCCAGCCTGGCCTTGAGGTGCTCTTCATGATGGATAAAGGGGGAAAAAAGCCTCAGAGTGCTTTGGAAGCACAGTATAGTGCTTTTGGATTGGATTCTTCTTTCCATCATGGCATTACTATGGTGCAAGTGGATTGCTAGTGGCTGGTAGCAGGTATAGCTCCAGTGCTTGCAGCATTCCTGCTCTCTGGGCTGAGTGATTTGCCAATAAGAAGAAAAACCCCTGCAGGGCAGCTTTGTCCCACCACCTCTCCTTGCTGTGCTTCTTCATTTTGTGTCAGTGTGAGTGAAAAGAAATGGGGGAAGATTGGTGCTTGTCATCTGGATAAATCTAAATGGTGGTTGAAGGGAAAGGGCCTTGTTTGCTGCTGGTGAGGACATGGAACTGGATGATGTTTTTAGCTTGGCTTCTTGAATTTTAGTCTGTGCTGCCTGTAAGTCCCACCTGCAAAGAGAAGGGAGCAGCTGGGAGGCTCTCCTGGGGTGTCTGGACAGAGATGCCCCTGAGCAACAAGTGCCAGGGGATGCTGCTGCTCTCCCCTGGCCTTCCTGCTTTTCCTTTCTTCCCACAGTGCCTCCCTCACCTCTGCAGCTGAAAGGCTGAGAAGATAGTCTGTGGATAAAACCCAGTGATCTCCTCAACATGAGGAGGAGCTTCTTCACTCTGAGGGTCACAGAGCCTGGAAGGGGCTCCCCAGAGAGGCTGTGGAATCTCCTTCTCTGCAAGAGATTTTCCAGCCCCACCTGGATGCATTTCTGAGCACCCTGTGCTGGCTGAGATTCTGTTCCATGGGCTGCTCTGGCAGGGGGGTTGTGAGTTGGTGCTATTGCTTCATTGTATGGCAGTTGCTTTTTGCCCTGTGAGGACTTCCAGAATGTATCATGAACACTATGTAATCTTTATTTCAAGTTTGATTTATATTGCAAAAGTATCAAGACACACTCTGTACAATTTGGACAGCTCAGTTGTCTAAGATAGGTACTTCTTGGCTTACAGATGAAGTTGTTAGCCTTTAGTCTTGCCATTATCCAGAGAAGGTGTTTCCAAAGATTTCTAAGCATTAGCTGGTTCTTTTTGTTTCTAAGACCTTGGTAGAACTAGAACACCCAATTCTCTCATACTATAAAAGCACAGTAACTTCCAACCTCCTCTGCCATCTCTGAGAAGTTCAAAGGCTCTTTTGCTTCCCAATGTGACTATATGAACATATGCATGTTCTGATTGCATATACAGTAGCAATCTCAGGAACATTAAGTGCCCAGGGATATTGCAACTGACTTCTAAACAACTCAGAAAACATTCAAGCCTAGGGTTGGAATCAGAACTGTAAATGCAATTGCTTCAATTAAAGGGTATGGATAAAGCAGCTTTGTTGATGTACAGACTACAGGCAGTTAGCACTGAAAAGAATTTCTATGATGATGAAGTTAATTATATGGAGCAATGCTCCAAGTTGACATGGCTTGACTGCAGGTGAGGTGTTGTGTGTGCCTCAGGGCATGCCACACCACCAGCTGCTCCTACCTGAGGGCTGGGTTCAGCCTGTGGTCCTGAATCATCTAGGATGTGTGAAAATCTCACAGTATTTTTCAGGGAATTGGATCTGGGTGCTGGTTGCACAGCCTCCAATAAAGACTTTCAGAAGTAGCTCCTTCTGTTCAGGTGAAATAAAGACTTTCCTTAGTGATACAACCTTCAAATAGCCTGGGCAGTTTGAAGCCATCCTTATAAATAAAGCTGCATTACATAGGATGCTACAGCATTAATGAGTCAAATAAAAATGAAATCAAAATTGCTGTCACTTTACAGCCATTGATTTTTTTTTTTTTCCATTGCTGAATATGACAGAGCTGGAAATTTCAAGACCTGTGCAAATTGCACTAAAGAATATTAGCATAAAGCATTAGAAGAGCTTTTGTGAAAATGGAACTAGTAGGAGTTATTGAAATAACAGTCTAGCAGCTATTAACAAAATAGCAAGCTTGAAAACAGTAATTTACTTTACACATCCCTTCTAAAACATGTCCAGGATGAAGAGAACTGTCAGCAAATAGCACAGCACTGCAGCCCACCCTCCCAGCAACCTGAGAGGAAAGATGAAGATGTTCTGCTCTGTGACAGAACACACCCCCTAGTTGCAGAGCCACATAAAGCAGCTGTAAAATACATGATAAATGAAAATTGATGATCTGGAGCTCTTCATCCTTGCAGCAGCTTAGGTGGGGCAAAAGGACCTGTGTGTGCTGTGAGTGCCAGAGCTGCATGATGCATCCATCCTCTGTACATTCACCCCCTCCTCCCTCCCCCCAGGGCCCCCTCTGCAAAGGCAGCTCTGAGTGCTCTGCCCCCCACTCACTAATGCTTCTCTCCCAGGCAGTGAGAATGCCTTGGCACACTTGAGCCCAGCCTGGATTCTGGATTGTGCTGCTCGGAGTCCATGGATGTAACCTGTCAGCCACCAATCTCTCTGTCTCCTGTCAATGCTCCTCCAAGGCTTTACCTGTAGCACTGCTGCCATGCTCCCAGGAATAATCACAAGGTTTGTCTTCTTTTTCCTAAGTCTTTCTTCCATCACATGCCTTTGGAACACACGAGGCTCCAGCTTTGTCTCTGGTGGTGGTGAAAGAGTGGGGGTTGCCTGTTCCACACCTCACCAAACCCCTACATCAGACACTCTCCAGCTTTTCCTCTGAAGCTTGGTGCAAACTTTGGGGTTGGCACTGCCTTTTCCTGCAGATGGTGATGGCTTTTCCTGCATGTGCTGGAACCAATTCCAGAAGGATGACTGGAAAGTGGTTAGATTTGGGTTGGTTTCTGGTGCTCCAACATGAACCAGCAGTTGTGTCTTCCATTTGCACAGTGATTTTTGGTAGTGTGTAGATGACCACAGAAGAGTGGTTGGTTTGCTTGCACTAGAAAGCAGGTAGGCTGGGGGTCTAGAGCAAAACATGATGTTGAAGCACTGCTTATTTTTTTCCACAAAGCTGTCATGCTTGCAGTGTTTTCTTTCCTGAATGCTGCTGGACACACACCTGCCACCTGGAATTGCTTTTTGGGCTGTGTGGGTGTGAATTCATTCCTCATCCTTTCATCACACCCCCCAGGGGAAGGTCACTTTGCTGTGACAAGCCTCTTACCCCATCACAGCAGCCCCAAAATGCTGCCTGTGTGCAAGTGGAGATGTGTATGGAGGCTGGGGAAGAAAATCACTGGTTGTTTTGGAGGCTGCTCTGTGCAGATGCCTGGGGGTCAGGTCTTCTCCTGTACTGAAGTTATCAGACCTTTGCAGTCCTGTGTTGAAAACAGAAGTTTACTTTTTGTTGTTTGTTTTTTTTTCCAGAATCATATAAATACTGGCTGTCAACATCAGTTTAAATCACCTTTCTTGCTACATAGAAATCAGCTCTTCTGGGCATTCAAAAATACTAAATGCATCTCTGAAGAATAAACATGAGTCTTCAAATGAATGATTTTGCTTCTCCTATTAACTGTGTTGTAAAATCTCCATGATAATCACAGGGGGTGCAGAGAGGGCTTTTTTTTTTATTATTATTCAGTAGATAAGAATGAGCCAGGCTTTTCTCCAAATCTTTGTTGCAAGAAGGGATTTTTACTTAGAAATTCACAAAGACTGAAGTGTACAGATTCCCAGCCCCTGGGATGCTCATTTGTTTCCACCGGAAATGGTTTAAATGCCTTTTTTTTTTTTTGGTTGGTTGTTTTTTCCCTCTCCTTTTCTTTTAGACTGGACTGCCAGCCATGCCTGGTTTTGGTGCTTTCAGGATCTGTTTAAAGAATATTTGCCTTGTTTTTTTTGCTGGTTTTTTTTTTTTTCCCTGCTGCTTTACAAAAACTCAGTTTGCAATTACCACATGAAAAAAAAAGTGCATGGAATGGAATGGAATGGGTTTGTGCTAGTGAGTGCCAGAGACAAAATCCTAATTCTATAGCAGGCTTCCCAGGGAATTGACTAGCCCCAGGAATTCAGCATTTCCCATATGTATGGAGTGCCAGAGCACTTGGTTGATGCCCAAACACTTGACCACTCAACCACATCTTCTTGTTGAGGGAAATAGTGAGAATCTGGTCAAAGTGACCTGCTCCTGAGAGGTGCTGCTGGGAAGGACAGGCTCAGGAGGAGGGAAAAGCTGGAGCCATCCCTTGGGCTGTTTCTGGGATGCTGTAGAACACTTTGCAGTTGTATGCAGAGGATGAAAAGAGAAGTGAAGCTCCAAAACCAGGCAGTGTATCTACCTCCTGTCACACAGCTTGGAGATGCACATTTCTCCTGACAGCTAAATAGCAAATCCTCTGGCATCTGGGGCATGCTGAGAGGCAGATTTGGGCAGGTTTCTAGCAGGTCAGAGGCACAGAAGGCCTTGGGCAGCTGGAGTTACTGGGGTGAGCAGCCTCCATTGTAGGAAAACACAGCAAGATCTGAAGGAAGCACGTGGCTTTTCAGGAGCTATTGGCATTAGTGCAGCTGAATGACACCAATACCTGTGGGAAGTGGGTTTGAACAGGGTTAGCTGACAGCAAGGGGCTGCTGAGCCCTGTTCCAAGCAAGCACAGCATTTCCAGAGCCAGTCAGCAGCAGCTCCTCTGGCCCTGCTGGAAATTCCACCCTGGATGGCTGGTCCCAGTTAACTGGGAAGAGCTGGGCCAGTCATTCTGCTGAACTTCACTGTGAAGGTGTCTGTTTTACCACTCAAATGAGAGCACAACTCTTATTTTGCCAGAAGCCAACAGCAGTGAGCAGCTCAGGTTTTCACACCTCTGAAAGGCTGCAGATCCTCCTGGTTGTTGTTGCCTAGTTTTCCCTCCTCTGGAACTTCTATCATTGAAGGAGAGCTGCAGAAAAAGGCAAATTTCTCCTTCAGACCTCAGTGCAGTCAGGACTTTGTCAGTGCTATCAGATAAGAATTTCCAAGCCCAGCTAGTGCTGACTGAAGTTCTTGTTGGCACTGTCTGCTGGGTGTCTGCAGCAGTGTCCTTTGGGGTCACACCAGGCAATACCAAAATACCTGTGTTGCCTGAAAAGCTATTTGAAGAATATACAGAGTAAAAGTAAAAAAAAAAAGATTAAAAAAAAAGATTTTCTACAGCATTTCTTCTATCTTTTATTTCTTTCTCTACAGTCAAGACTGCCTGAAACAAAGCAAGGCTGAGGAATGTGATCCTGAGGCATTTCATCTTCAGATTTCTTTCCTGACAAAAACTCTTGTTGCAGGCCAACTGTGCAGCTTCAGTATAAAACAACCAACCAACCCAACAAAAAAACCAGACAACAGCTCAATGCACCACAGGGGTGCTGGAAAAGGGTCAGGCTTGGAAGGAATTAATTCTCTTGGCTTCAGAACACACCCAGAAGTTGGGTTTTCTTTGCAGGACAGGGGTGTGTAGTGCAGATGCAGCTCCAAGGGTGCAGGGTTTTTCAAACCACGTGGCAGCCAGGGCTGTTTCAACAGCCAGTTCAGCTGGGCTGCAGGAGGATACATCTGAGCAAGGTGCTGATTTTTGGCAAGTCATTCCTAGCAAGTTGTGTCCTTGCTTGAACCTGTGTCCTACGCAGCTGATCCTGTTCTGCAAAGTCTGGATCAATTCAGACCCTCTATCTTTCTCTTTCCTGGCAGCAAAAGCTCTGTCACCATAGACTCTCAGGAGCAATTTGACAACATTCCATGCACTTGCTTGTCCTTCATGCTCCTGTTCTTTCACTTTAGCACTCCAATAGCTATGGCTCTGGAAGGGTTACCTTGACATGATCCTGGATTGCAAGAGTAGATAACTTTTTGGACATCTCTTTGTTGTAAACATTTCAACTTAGTCTTTTATTAATCAAAAGTCACTTGAAAAATGCCACATGACATTTTTACTGCTTAGCTGACAGGTAGTATCCCTTTATTCCTATGTGATCCTAGAGCAGGCACAGTGTATTTGTAACAATCTGATATTCCCTACAAGCTATTTTATTAGCTACCTCCACACTGGAATCAAAGCTTTATTAATTGGACTGTCCTTCAGACAGCTTTGGTGGTGAAGAATACATTCATAACATAGTTGAGAATAGAAATCCTAATGGTATTTTTCAACTTGTGTAATTTATTTCAAGTCACCTGCTCTCTGTCTTCCTCTAGGGCAGAAGATAGAAATGCATCATGCAGAACATATGTACACTCATTATTTTGGGGCCTCACTTGCCTTGCTTTGAGATCACAGAGGTGCTAAACACTCTGTAGCTTCTTTGGCCACAACTGTTGTACACAACACAGAAAAAAGACTGATCACAGCAGAGGGTTTGGTCTGGGGTAGAAATCAGTTCTCATAGGATTATGGAATTAGTTCATCCCCAGCTGTTCAGGGTGGTGTCCCCACTGATTCCATGGACCAAGATCCTCAAAGTAAAGATATTTTTTTTCCCAGTGACAAGTTGTTCTCTCTTGGGACAAGTGGAGCTGGTGTGAGCAGCTGGTGTAGATGGAGTAGTAGCTGTTCATTGCTTCTCACAATGCCATTCTTACAGGTCATTCATCTAAGTGCCTTGATGAATGCTTTAATGCCTGCTTAGCATTAATTTTTTACCCTAATCAATTAAATTTTTGGCACTACAGAAATCTATAGTTTATTTCATTTGCCTGAAAACTTCATCATTGTTATAATCCCTTCATCTCAAACCAATGTCTTCCTGCAGTGGCATAAACCTCTTTAAACAGGATCAAGTAATGTAGTCAGCTACATGCATATGTACTTAAAGTGTTAATAAAATCCAGTGTGGATGTAGTGAGTTCCATCATCATAGAGCATTTGTCTCTGTTCAATAACTACTAGCATAATAATCTCTATTTCATTTATAAAAATTGAGAAGATGCCAGTGATTCAGGAATGGGAGTATACTCACCACCACTCAGAAACAGGATTTAAATGTTTGTTGCTGTGCATAAATGATACTTGATGCTAGAGGGATTCTTGAGTTTTGGTAAGAAACAGGACTTTGAGACTATTGCAGAATGAGGAATGCACTCAGAGAGCTACATGTAAATTCAGAAGTCAGTCCTTTTAGAGCTGTCAGCAACTTTGTGCAAATGTTTTCTTTGCTCTCCTCTCACCTGTGGAAGTTTCAGCCAGGCAATTTAATCACAGGTTGATGGGTGGCAGCTTCTCTGTCCTGAACCAGATTAAGGGGCTGATCTTTTTTGCAGCTCAGCATGCTGAGCTCCATGTGAGGTGGCAGGGGAGATGCACCCAAGGGCTGGTTGATCACTGCTGCTCTGCCACGCCTCAGCTGCTGTACGATGAATGTCTTGCTGCTCTTCTGTACATGCTTAGTAATACCTCACTGTCTGACATTGCCTTTAGACTGAAGAAAAAGTCCCAGTCAGTGGATATTAGCGGGCCAGGATGCAACCCAGTGGCAGCTGAAGCTCAGGCAGCCCAGCCCAGCCAGCCTGGGGCTGCCCCCAAGCCAGCCGGGGCCGAGGAGGAGCAGAGCAGCTCCGGCAGCACCCCCAGGCGCACCCCGCGGAGGAGCGAGCTCAAGAGATACTACACCATCGGTGAGTTGGCTGCCACACAAAGCCCCCCAGGCTGCAGGGTCTGCCTGTTTAGTTGGGATTCCTTCCTTTTGCTTAACAGCATTTAGCTCCCAGGGTTATAAATGCCCGTGGTGAGGGTTAAGCTGCTGTGTGTATGCTGATGTCAAACTGCCCTGGAGAATTAACCTGGTTTGTTTGCAAGATTTCTTTCTTCCACCTCTCTTTTTTTGTCATGAGCCAGTATTGAGAAAGCATAAAAATATTGGTAGGGCTGATAGAGGAAGAATATAATTGCCTTGGGCAATGGATGGAATCAGAGTTTTGGCAGATGCTGTTGAGAAGGCTCCTGATTAGAAAGGGTTTCCAGTTTGGAGAGGGAGGAGACCTGCTGAGCGTGAAGGATTAACTGGGAGGGAGAGGCAGAAGCAGAAGGCATGTTCTGCTTATCTTTCGCTGAATATTTGGGGTTTCTGGATATTTTTCTGGGATTTCAGCGTCCACATGATACCTAGAAAATGATCTTAGGCACTGGAGAAGATGCTTCAGAACTTATTTCCCAAAAAGTCATTTCAGGACTGGGCTTGACTGATTCCTTGGGCAACATTTTCTTTCTTACCTGATTACAACTGAGTGGAGAGTGGGGTTGTGCTCGTGAGAGGCAGTTGTGCTAATGGGAGTGGTACAAACAAGGATGGATGCTCATGCTGTGCTTTGAAGGGATAAAGTGTCAGATTTAAGAAAAAGTTCTATATTTTAATTGTGGGTTTATGTGCTGTTGAATTATTGTGGTAAAATGTGGTCATTTCTTCTGCTCCAAGCTAATGATTTGTGTGCCTTTAACTTGTCTAAAAGGTAAAGAATATGTTGCCTTAAGTATCTTTCCTTGCACTGTGTCTGAACCCCTGAAGTTGGCTGTCATCATCAATCATGTTGGTTTTAAAGGAGGAAATTGCATCATCAATCTACACACTTGAATAATGAATGTTGTATTTGAAGTAGTGAATGTTCTTACGTGTTTGAGTTTTTGATACCCTGCATTTAAGTTGGAAGTTTCAGTTACCACTCAATACTTTCTCCCTTGAAATAAAGAAAAATGAGGCATTGGTGGTTCGTTAGCATCTTGGACAATAGCTGTAAAATTTTACTTTAGAAAAGGTTTATGCAATCTGGGATCTTGAAAGAAAAATCTGTATTATCGTGTATGACAATAGCACCCTAAAATACTTTTAAGTACAGAACATGTTTTCTCACAAAGCACATTAAATAGTGCCCTTGAGTGGCTTTTTACTTGAAAATATGTTCTCTAAGAAATATCTCTCTATGGCTTTTTATTTTTCTCTCTTTCCAAACCCACCTGGATCTATTCCTGTGTGTGATCAAGTCTGGGTGACTGCTCTTCTATGACTTGTCTCAAACTATTTCTGATAGTCTAATCAAATACTTTTTACTTTCTGAATGTACTGACACATCTGCAGTGGGCTGGGACTCTAAAAGAGAAAAATCCCACGTTCCAGTGGTGTTTAGTTTACAGTTGGTTGGTAAATAACTTAAGCCCATTAGACCTGTTGCTGGCTTAATGCAATTACCCAGGATTTTACCTGGTTGTGTCCTTGTTTGCACGTTGTTCTGTACTAAAACCAATCTCTGGCCAGGATTGAGCAATGTGAACTAATCATTACTGTGATAAATGGGTTGAGAAAGTGTTAGAAAACTAGAGCTCTGCTGGCTGTGCTTCTTTCATTTAAAAATCAGCATTCTGCCACATTAACCATAGAGCAAATTGGCAAAGGACAGTGTTTATGGTGGTGACTAATGGAGCCTGAGCAAACAAATGCCAGTTGTGTTTTGTGTTACTCTCATTTCCCATAACAACTTATTTTCAGTAATTATCATGATCTTCAAAGTAGTTTAGAGTTTGGAGAACTGAGTTCAAAGAAGATCCAGGAGATACTTTATTTTGCATTTCATCCTTCCCACGGATGTCTCCCAAACTTAATGAGTGCAGTCACACTTTTTAAAGTGCAGGGAAAGTAGGTAAGAGAAAAATCTGAGAGGAGCAGGCAATGGGGAACAAGTTGTGTGCTTGGGTGAGAGAGAAAATGGAGAGTCAGTGAGGGGGAGAAAGAAATCTTCCATATGGCAGGCTCAGCAGGCAGGAGGGCTCCTGCACCCCCAATGCTGAACTGGTGTGAAGAAATTGAGTGGGAACTCCAGGATTAATAAGGTGAGTGTAGGAAAAACAGTCTGCGTGGTGGGATGGATGAAGGTTTTTTGGAGAACTCTAGAAACAGCTCCCGAGACACTTCAAAATAAAACCCTAAAATTAGACCTTTTTTTAGATGCTTCAGGCACTTAAAAATTCAGGCCATTTATTTCTGAAGTGCTTATTCTTGAGCAACTCCCTCAAAAGGGAAAGTTCAGCACTGGGAAAAGTGGGCTGGAATATTCTACAATGGAGAGTTCTCTGGGGAATCTGAATTTGAAAGCAGTGAGGGTTTATCAGCTGCATGCAGAGTCCAGGCTACAGCCACCTCCTCTTACTGCCTTGCAGCTGGCCTGGGTGCAGCAGCTCAGCTCTGTTTCTTGGAAGAGCCCAGGGAAGGGTCACAGGGCCAGTTTTTGATGCCTCAGGACAGCCACTGCTGCAGGTGACTGAAGTAGCTGATGTTACCTGCTAAAACATGGACTTGTGCTCATTAAGCTAGGAAAGCCTTGTGGAGAGTGCTTAGATACCTCTAGGAATATACACCCAGTCAACTGCCTACTTAGTTACCCAGGTTTGGTACCTGTACAAGGCCTTATTTTGTTCTATTTAAAATAAACTCCCATTAAAAGACGATTGCACCCTAGTATAAATACATTATTTAAAACTAAGGTGGTTGATGAAAAAGATATTCTTGATTTTAGGGCTCAGGTAAAAATAGGAATGAAGCAGGACAGCAGTTCAGAGAAGAAACCATGAGTGAAGCAATTATTTTACCTGCTCACAAAAGCCTTAATGCAAACTTTGCTGCACAGGCTGCTTCTGGCACAGCTTATCCCACTGGGAACACCACTACCAACATGTTGCCTATTCAGAGTAGTGGAATGGACTGATAGAAAATTCATGTGGCAGAGAAATGAAGCATTTGGAATGAGCACCTCTGAATAAATACATATTAATTAACTAATTTGCCAAAAGAAGTTTAGTAGCTAAAGCCAAAGTGACAAATGGGGGGAAAAAGAGACTTTCTTGTGAGCTCCTAGTCTTGTTTGTGAGAGAAACTTTCAGTGGGTAGTCACAATAAATTAGCTGGGATTAGTTTAGCCACTACTTATAATTAAGTACTTCAGAGCGTGTTCTTGTGAAAAGAAGATGGATCTTCCAAACATTTTAGTGGCAGGTAAATGTAAATCATGACTGATCCCAAGACTTATTATTATTAATGTACAAAACAGAATAAGAGAGTGCTTATGGAGTGATTGATAGTAAAATGGTGACATTTTTATCTGTAAACTGAAAACAAAATCAGTTTTTCAATTAATTTAAGTCATAGTCTGTTCCCCCTGTTAGGAATGGGAGAACAAATGGAAAACTGGGCAGCTGCTATTTAGCGTCCAGATCTATAGCCCTTGTGCTTTGGAGTGAGGCCATTTAAGTCATGATTTTTACAATGAAATGGAAGCATAAATAAATATCATACTGTTTATATATGGGGTAGATTCACTTTCTTTCTGTTTTCATACATTCCAGGCTGCTTCCATAAAATTAGTACTTGCTTTCAAATATGTCAGAGCTAGCAGATAAAGTGTGAATTCATCCACGTCTGTGATCAAATGGTTTTATATATTTATATTTATGATATTATTATATGTTTGTTTTATGTATAAATATATATACATATATACAAATATCTAATATATATTTGTTTTATATATAAATATAAAAATTATAAAAATAAATATATAAAATATATATATATAAATATAGATAGATATATATATAGGCATGCTTTCTGCCTATATAACATTGTTGGACAGGACTGATGTTGGTTCCAGTGGTGATTTCCCACCTGGGAGATCTGCTATCCTGATGGAGCTTTGTCACTCATGGACCAGCTCAGCCACTTTGGGGAGCAGGTGTGAGAGAACCATAGACTGTTAGACAGAAATCACAGTCAGTTTGCTGCTAGACTCAAAACTGAAAGAATCAGAACACCCTGCACATGAAAAATCCACACTGATGAGAATTTTATTGGGTTTCTGCCGGGGCTACCTGCTGCTCTAGTCACTGATTAAAAACAAAGTTCAGGAGCTGCCTCTATCCTTAAAATAAAAACCAAACTTACTTGAAGGGCAGGCACTGTGGCTGTTTCTTTTTAGTGCTCAAATCCCTTCTTGCTTGGAGAGATTTTATTTGAGGTTCTCAAGAAATATTCCTTTTAGAGGACATGATCTGATAATAACTGATAGATTGCCCAGGGAGGTTGTGGAGTTTTCTGCTCTGGAGACATTCCAGACCCATCTGGATCTGTTCCTGGGTGCCCAGCCCTGAGTGCCCTGCTCTGCCAGGGGATTGGGTTTGATCTCCAGAGCTCCCTTCCAACCCCTACCATTCTGATGCCATGAAAGCACAGGAGGGTGTATCAGAAGCTGTTATGTAAGGGCTGGAGTTTGGTGCAGAAGATGCTGTGAATTTGGTCTGTGTCCTCTCCTTTTGAGAGGACAGATGGGAGATGAAGCTGCCAACTCTCTCAGAGGATCCAGATGCTGTTTCCACAGCTTTGCAGGGTCTGACTCTGCAAATCTGACCCAGTGCACTTAAAATTTCCTCACTGAACACTCACTGCTTTGGAGGAGCAGAATTGTGCTTGCTTCCTTTTAAATAGGATCTCAGAAACTTTTGAAGGAGCAGGCAATTTTCCTAACACCTCATTACCTGTTTGTGAGTGATAAGGAAAGGGAAATAATTTGTGGAACATGTGGATAATAAGCAAAGTGGCTTTCATAGCAACAGTAACTATGCAAAATTCCTGCTCATTCACCTTTCCTCAAGATTTTATTAGCAATTCAGATCACATAGCTACTCTGGATGAGCAAGCAAGCGTTTGTTCCTGTCTTTGTTTTTATCTTTTTTTTTTTTTTTTAGAATTTAAAATGTGGAGTCATTAGAAGGCAGTTTTTAATGTTGTATCCTTCTTTTGTCCTTTCCAGATACACTGTGTATCCTTTGAATATAAATGAGTTCTGAGCTAGAGACAGCATCCCCCCAAAAAAGTGATGCTCATTAATGTCCTTTCATCTCATCACGTCCATTTCCATAGCATCTGGGTTTGGTTTTCATCATCTAGATTGCTATCCTAGCATCTGCCGAGTCATTTGCAGTAAGAAGGATTTCAGGATTTTAGCATTTTCTTGCTTTACACTGGGCCAAAGCTGAAATATTTCATAGTTCTGTAGGCAAGCTACTCGACTTACAAGAACAGCTAATAGCAGCTAGGCTTGGAGACTAGAATTGGAATCTCTGGGGGAGGAAAAAAAAAGAGAATCTTGATTTGAGGTGTAAACTCTAGTCTGAGAAGGTGCATCACCTGCAGCCATTCTCTAAGGAGAGGTCTTCTGTGTATGGGAAAGGTGATTGGAAAAAAAAGGATGTGGTTTCTCACACCTCAAATGTGCCTTGAGCACCAGGCTCATGAGTGTTGTGAAACAGAGGAGTCTTCCTCTCGGGAAAAAGGAAAAAAAAGTGAAAATGTGGCTCTGCTGGCTGCTGGGCTACACTGACTTCCAGTCATAGTCACCCTATGTGGGAGACTAAACCCTTGCTTTTTGTCTTGGGCCAGGAAGAAAAGTTGGATTTTCTCAAGCAGGTCTGGTGCTGTTGGGCATTGCACAATTAGAGAGCATTAGTATGCACACAGGAGTACAGAGACTTTCCAAACATAAAATATTCAATGTTTATGAAAGAGGCCTTTGTAGAAATTGAAATACTAATTGGCTAGATATGTTCATAAAGCCCACTGTGTGCCCAATGAATCTCTCTAATGAATATACTGGAGACATTCTTTTATTCTTTTAATTTGCAGAAGATAGAATAAGAGGCTCTTACTTAGCCAAAGGAAATGTGGCAAGCATCATCTGTTGGAAAAGTGGTTGACTTGCAGTTGCTCAGACACCTTGGCCACACATGTAAGGCCAAGTGTGAACCAAAGGTTTGTGTAAAACACATTTTTCTAATCAATATGGAATACCTACATTCCAAACCTGTCTTCATAAGCCTCATCTCCCCCACTAATTGACCATCATAAACACCATCAACATTATTTTCTTATTTTGTTTCCCAGAGACACAAAAAGCAGAACTGTTTTCTTTTGGATTATTTGCCAAATGCTTCTTTATGGAAATAAATTGGTTTTTTTTTCTACACTGACAAGAACAATATGCTGCCAAGAAAAAAAAATAAATAAAAATGTGGGGGGTGGGGCGGAATATGTTAAATGAGAGGGACAACTTGCAAATAGGATGTTTAGTTTTTAAACATGAGTAGTGAAACTGTCTTGGAGGGGGAGAGAAAAATTCTTTATTACAACTTGTATCTGTGTTACTTGGCAAAGAATAAAACCAGCCAGTGTGCTTCTGATACTGCTTCTGATCAGGTATTTTTTCAAGAACAGATAATATCTAGCTAATTTCTTAGAAAAAATACAGAAATCTCATTTCAGATCTGCTGCTAAGAAGTGCTTTCCTTCAGTTGTAGCCTTGGGAGAGGGAAAAGGTGGAAACATTGAGCATGGTTTAGGTGCCCACCCACTCACAGACGTGCTACTTGCCCCTGTTCTGCTGGCAGGATGACTTAAGTGTGAATAAGATGTAAAAATAGAGGCCAAAAATACCTAGATATCATTTGATTTTGAGTCCTCCTTCAGCAGGATCATGTTTTCCTTGCCAATGCACATAGTATGAATGCAAAACTAAGTATAATGCTATCTAACCCCATACACCTGAGACATTAACAGCACAGCTGCTGGTTCAGTTTATGTGCATAAGCTGCCTGGAAATTAGTATTCTCTGTGCTTGAAGGACAGGGGAGACACAGGATGGTGGTTTTGTGGTTTGGTTGGGGTTTTTTTTTTGGCACAACATCTAGATTTTTCCACCGTTTCCTTTAGCAAAGATAGAACAAATTTATTTTTTTCTAGAAACAGGGCAGATATATTTGCAATTATTCTTATTTTTTCTGGGGGTTTTATTCCATGATCTTCATGTTAATCTGCTCACTGAAGCAAGTTCCCTTAAAAATATCTGCAGTTATACTACAGTTTCTTCTAGTATTTATCCCATGGAAACTTCTTAGGTCTTCACTTATCTTGCTAGGTTTTTTTTTTCCTCAAGGCAGAGTCTCAGCAGGATGAAATGTATGTGCAGCTTGCTCTTATTTCTAGCACCATCAGCCTCCAGATGTTGATTGAGATACGTGTTCTTCCCAGATTTCACCACTGTGCCTGCTTAGGGAGGGCAGCTGTGTTTTTAAATCCAAATGAAAATCCAATGTCCAGGTCAGTTTGCATCCTCCATCCCACACCTTCCTGTATAATCCCAGGGGAAGAAGAGTGGGATCTTCAGTACAGATGAGGAGAATCACAGCAATCCTCTTAACAAATACCAATCTATGGTTATTGATGTGACAGTCCAAGGCTTATGGGACAAATGTGTTCATTATTGATGCCACTTTGAATCTAGGTTATTTACCATCCAGTAATGGGGTTTGAAAGCCAATTGAATTTCTTTGTGACATCTGTGATGATCCTGCTGGAGTGGAAATGGCTAGAAATGGGATCCCATCCTAGTGGGGAAATTCAAATTGATAAAAGGAGACGTTTGCAACTCTGAGGAGTTTGTTAGCTCAATAGTGTTTGTTGTTTGCTAACACTCCAGACATATTAGCATAATGGGAAAGCTGTTGTCATGCAGTCTACCATCACAGCAGAAGAAAATGAAATCAACAGGAGTCCTTTACAACAGGGTCTATTCAGGAAGCTGATGAAGGTAATACAGAATGATTCAAGTTTTTAAATAATTTCTTCTGTAGCTCTATTCATGTTTGTTATTAAAACCAGGGTCTCTAAAGTGTCATTGGATTTCATTGCTTAAAGCAGCCTGTCCCTGTGGCACTCGGGAAAGTGTTCAAAGTGCTGAGTTAGTGGAGGGATGGGAAACCAAAGTGTTTTCCTTTGAATACTTCTAGTCCCTCTGCCAGAGCTGCTTGTTTCCTGGGGTGCAAGGAAGTCAAGAAATGGAGGACAAGTTTTCCTACTGGGAAGCTGTGTTTCTTATTGAGGAGAGGGAGAGATGATGATGTTTGCCTTCCCACCCCCCCATCAGCTTTACATTCCCAGCAAACAGCTGCTGGAGAAGGACACTTTCTGTCAGCTTCTATCAACTAGCATTTGTGCTGCGTGTCCTGAAGTTTGTGGAAGTCCTCACCTGCCTCTGTGATAGCAGAGAGGATCCTTTTTCACTTGAAAAGTGGAATTGTGTGCAAGGTAAAGACATTCTAGAACTTCTTGTGGAAAACACTGCTTGGGAGAAGCACGCTCAGGTCTGAGCTGTTGATGTGTGGAGGGTTCAGTTTTCTTCTGGGTGTCTCCAAACCATCTTCACGAGCTCTGGCTGGGTTTAGGCTTTAATCCCACAAACTGTTGTGATCCTTTTGGCCAATCCTGCACGAACAGGTTCAGCACAGGAGGCTGCTTTGGACACCTGCCCTGCTTGTAGCTAGCTGGGTTTGCACAGGAGGTGAGGAACTGAGCCAAGGGGATCCAGCCACAGCCCTTGGGGGCAGCTCACATTCATTAGGAAATGGCTGTGAGCCAGGAGAGGAGATTTATGTGATGATACAAAAAGAAGTGAGGTGATGAGGTGATTCTCTCTAAGGAGGTGAATTATGGAAAGATTATTTCTTTTAAAAATATTAAAAGAAAATAAAAAAGTGTGTCATGTTTGTTCTGCAGCAACCACAAAGATTCTGGGTGCAAAAGCATGCAGAGCCCTGCCCCTCTGCCTGGAATGATGTTGAACCTTGAAAAGCAATGTGCAAACATCCCAGGGGGGTTTTTGTGAGTGATTCCTTGCTGGTTCAAGTCCCACTTTCTCGCTCAGTTTTGTGTTCCAGTTGAAGTGATTCAGATTGACCTCTGGAGTTCACATAGGACAGGCAATTGCAGTGGTGAGCTGTGCAAACAACCTGTGTGCTGCTGCTGCCTGATCTTCTGAGCATTTTGAAGGGCACAACGTGCTCATCAAGCTTTCTTCTCCACGTGTCACGAGGGTGATTTTCTCAGCCACAGATCAGGCCCAAATCCTGCTTTTTTTTTTTTTTGTTGCCACAGCACAGCTCCCAGATGGATGAAGGGGGCCAGTTTGGGAATGAAAAGCACTAGTGCCATCTCTCAGCTGGATTGGCTGAACCAGATGATTGCCACAGCAGCAGGGAGCTGCAAGTGCTCCTTGCTGGGAGTTCTGGGCTCCAGTGCCACAATGCAAGTGGCACTTTGCTCAGAGATGGCTTCAGATGGCTTTGGGACGCCCACAGCCTGGCACTGCCTGGCTGCACTGGTTTCCCAGCAGGGCTGTGTGAGTTCTCTGTTGGCACTTGCAGTATGTTTTGGGTGGAGTTTATAAATACAGTCTTGTGCTTAAAATACACTGTTGTGACAGAGCTTTGATTTTGCTAAGTGAGTTTGCTTTGCCGTGTTAATCAGTCTTTTTTTCTAGGAGATGTTGGCTGGAGCAATCAATGAAACAATCATGTTAGAGGGTATTTTAATTACATCTATGCCTTAGGCTTCTAGAGATGTAGTAAATAACTTCAGCAGTGTCTTTTTTTCTTTTAAAATCTATATACAGTAGTAGTATTTTAGAATAGAACAAGAACTGTTGGTGATATTTATATGGCTTTCAAATCTCAGTTTCACTGTGTAGAACTAGCAGTATTTATTCCTTTTTTTTTTTTTTTTTTTTTTTTTTGGGGAAAATNTTTTTTTTTTTTTTTCAGAGGAAACTGGGAAGAAATATGAGTTAATTTGATTTCTTCCAATAGTGTTTTGAGGGTTTTTTTGTTGGGTTGTGTGGGATATTTTTCTTGTTGCTCAATGATACATCTCTTGCATTCATAGAAGATTTTTGAACTTTCAGAGGACTGGTGACTATTTTATTACTCTGCTAGAGGAAATCTTGAGTTTTTCTTTATAAAATAATATTGGCAAAACCAGCAGGCCCTGCAAGAACAAGGAGAAAGCAAAACAAATCTTGCCCCCACACAAAGCCCAAGCAGCCTGTTTTTTCTGTGGCAGAATGACTTCTTGATGACTTGTCTCTCCTCAGGGACAAGCTTTTATCTCCTGTGGTGATGGGAGAGGGAAGAAGGACATCAAAATAAATAATACCACAAGAAGTTTGTTTATACTTGAATAGTGTCCAAAAAGGAAAATTGGTAATTACTTTTTTGGGTGATGGAAGTTGTGGGTGATGTTTTCTGTTCCTAGCTTGTTTTCTGTTTGATCACAAAAGGTCAGTTCCAAAAGTATCTTAATTTCTGCAGTGGAGTGAAAGCCAATCTCATACCCCCTGAGTTCAGAGGTGTGCATTGTCATATTAGTGTGAAATATTATTAAGAGTGGTTGTGGTGTGGTGAGGAATATGGAAAAAACCAGTCAAAGTCTGGAATAGGCAAAAAGAGAAGTAAAGATCACAGGAGCAAGGAAAAAAGGTGGAAGAGATGAAGAGCAAACTGAATAAAACTCATATTCCAGGGGCTTAGATGCCTGCTATAAACTGAATCTATAGAACTTAGTGTTAAAGAAGGTTCATATAGAATTCCTTATGTTCTGGGGTATGCTTGACCCCAAACTTTTTCTTGATAGAGACATAAGGACTTGCCTTTAGTATGCAGTATGTAAGGAAAATGTCTAAAGAGAATTCCTTTATGGAATATGTAGGCTGTACCTCCAGAGAAGCTCCATGAAGTTGGATTTTTCCTTTAACAGCATCAGTTGTTATTCTGTATAATAGTCTTCTTTTCAAATCCAAAGAAAATGGTTAGAAGAAATGAGACAGGAAGGTGTGTGTGCCTGACATCAAATAGTCCATTTGAATAGTAAATCCTTTTCTTTTTATTCATTTTTTTTTCTCAATTCCCCATAAAGATTTTCTAGAGATGTGGCACAAAATTCTTATTATTTGGGAAAAAAAAAAAAGCTAACCTAGCAAACATAAAAGAATTCCAAAAAGGGGGTGGAACAACTGATCCCAGGAGGTTGGAGTCGTGCAGATGAGATTTATACAGCATTCAGTGTTGGCCAGAGAGTTCATTCCCATTGCTTACATGTTGATTTAGACTAACTCTGAAGTGTACAAGCCATCATTTGAATGTATAATAGAAACACACAAAGTCTTCGGGATTCTCCCTACTTGCTCAATCAAAGAAGAATCAGAAATCCATATGGAAGAGAATGTTGTGGTCTATTTATAATCCATGCTGTCTAGACAACTAGCTTTATAGAAAGGAATCTTTTCTTGTTCTCTTGCTAACATAAGAAAATATGCTCCTGGGGCTAGTTGTTGAACAAGAGAAGCAGGGCAGCTCATCTGTAAATGATGAAGCTGATACCACAAGGTAAATGGTATTGGAGTGTATGTAGGAAACAGGTTTTTGGCATTCAGCACAGAGCCAGCTGTGAGTGTAGACTGGTAACTGGGTGCACACAAGGGGTCTGCAGCCTTGCTTCAAACAGCAGCAGACTTGGAGCTCTTGCCTTTTAAACCATGCCAGAAATATCTGTGGCTCTGTTACTTCTGGGGGACAAGTTTGCCAGTATTAAGGTGAGAGATGCTATTGCCAGAGCCTTCAAAGCAAAGCTGAGAGGGATTTCGGGCATCTAGACACTGTGGTGGGCCTCTGCAAAGGACTGGATCAACTGTTCTCTTCAAACCTTCAGGGTGAAACTCAGTTAAATTGATAGGAGAATGATGTTGGTTTCAGGAAATGAGGTTTTTCACCTTTAGAGTTTCATCTTGTGCATGTCAAAATGAATGAGTAATGCCATTGATTAGAGTGAGATCAAGAATGAGTCACTAACCCTCTGCAGTCACTGCTGGTTAAATATAGATGAGATCTTTTTAGGACCTTTCAGGATCTTTTGAACTTCAAAGAAATGATGATAAATGTCTGTACAAATAACCTAGGGAAGAGATTTCTGCCCTCAGGAATGTCTATGGGAGGTAGAATTGATTTATTACTAAGGAGAATGTATGTTTTGGGGAGCTGTTTGTTCCATTTAGGTTTGTTGGTATTTTTGTTGTTGTTGGTTTTTAATGAGGCATCAGCTGTTTACTAAAGACTCATTAGAATAAATTTGTCAGCATTTGTGGATTTGTTCCTTTCATGATTCAAGAAATAAGTCTGCTTTGTTCTTTCTCTTTTCCTCTCTCTCTCTAATGAAGTGTTTCTTAATAATCTACTAATTAAAATCTTCTGCACCCCTATTTGATGACAGTTAATTTGGGACAGAGAGCCCTTCTTACTGAATCTGTTTCTATCATGAGTCCATCTTGCAAACAGATTGGCCCAAAGGTTCTACTGAGGCGTATCTTGCTATAAATAAAAGCACATGTATGTATAATTTCCAGCAACAAGAGAGCAGGGCTATGTCTTAGCAGGGCTAAGTAAAAGACAAACAGCATATTTAATATGGAAGAAAAGATCTCCAGCCTTGATTTCATGATCTGGGTGGCTGCCCTGGATGCTCCATGGGAGGAGCTCCTCAAATAAAAAGCACTGGCCATGGATTATTTTTCCATCAGTTGGGTCATTCATAGAAAAAGGTAAAACACGGGGGAAATTATTTCTTTATAATTACAAAGCTGTGTTTGCCTGATGGCTTACTACTGTTAGAGAGCAGATTTAATGAAGCTTTCAGTACTTTCATTGGCTGCAGCAACAAAATAAAACACTTGTTTTTTTTCATTTCCCCCCTGCAGAATCAGACAGTTTCAGATTTTGACTTCCAGGGTAGGTAAAATAGGTTTACACTGCGTTGGAAGTTTGATTAATACTGAATAATTTCTCACTGTGCAAACTGATTGTCTCCTTTTCCCACTCAACCGTGGCCTTGAACTCAGCAAATTAACACAATTTAAACACTTCACAAAATGGAGAGTGAATGAGCTAACTGCCATGTACTGGTGTCTGCCCTGCTCCTCTGCTGGTCTTGTTTCAGGAGGTGGACAGACTTCATGTTGCCAACTGGGACAACACACAAACATCACGTTACAAAGCCAGACAACCCTCAGAAAATAGTCACAATTAAAGAAAAAAAAAATAAATTACTGACTTCAACTGTACAAACTTTGTAACATAAAATTGGTACAAGAAATCCCAGGAGTCTAACTCCAAGCCTACCTGGGAAATTCTCAGAATTTCTTGTCCACCTTTTGTGAGCTGAGTAAAATGCTTCTGTAATGCATCTTTTTTTTTAAAGTATGGCCAACAAATGAACATATAAACAGCACCTTTCTCAAAAGACACCTTCCACACCACTTCTTACCTTTCTTCTTGCTTGCAAACTACTGCTGCTTAGTTTTTTTTCTGAGGTGGCCCCTGGAGCATCACCCTTAAACCAGGTCCTGCCCTTGCCTCTTCTCATTGCCCTTTGGCTCTTCTTTCCCTGGCCTCCAGTTGGCCTTGGTCTTGGATATGCTGTGGCTGCTGGAGCCACTTCTGATGATGACTTAGAAAAATATTATGCTTATAAGCCAGCAGTCAGAGTAAGGCAGTCATAAGGGTTGTGTTTGTCACAGATTGAACTTTAGGGAAGTGAAGTAGGAAGAAGTTTGGTGTCCATCAGCTGAACGCAGACAAAATCCTGTGGTTGCTGCTTGCAGGGAAACTTCCTCCTCCAGAGAGGCCTGGAGGAAAATAGGAAGGAAGATCTTAGGCCACTGGGCTGTGAAACCCCCTGTTTTGTTCACTGCCTTCAGTCACCCTTTGTAAGGTGCTTGGCTGGGTGAGTTGGGGGTCTGGGTTCAGTGACACTGGATTGCTGAGGGTCTGTCAAATATCCATGGAGTTCAACTACAGGAAAAGTGGGCAAGGCTGAGCTGGTGTGTAGTGCTGATCTTGTCAGCCTGCTCACACTGCAGATGGGAGATCTTCTACAGCAAACCCACTGTGGCTACTGTTGGCAAGCAGCTGTAGCCCTAGCAGGCAGCAGGTAACGTAGCCATCTTCTGAAAGGCTTCCTCAAGACCTTCCAACCTCTTCTGGGGCACTGCAATTAGTTTTTGCATTATTCCTTAATTAAGAATTGCAGTTTGCCTCATTTCCATTCGACTGATTCCTCACCCTACATTGTTTCAGCAACAACAGTAGTACTGGCATGTGCTGTGGTTCACACCCTGAAGGAGAACGAGTGCTGAGTAAGAACATGACTTGCCCTTCATGCTTCCAGGTTTTGAGGTTTCTGCCCCCACACAGCACATTTATTTCTCTTATGCCCTGCCCCATTATTCCTGATGCTGCTTCCTGACTTGTCTGCTGATCCTTAGTGTGCTGCCTCGCTGTGCTTCAGTACAGACATTGGTATTTTAGGAGAATCATGTCCCTGCAGATTAGTCACTTATAATGTGCTGGAGAGACATATGTTTATGTGTGTATATATATATACTGGTATTTATATTTTAAGATCTTCAAAAGCCATGTGGAAAAAAAAAATTAAAAATGCTGTTTAGTAGAAGTCACAGAGAATGACTCAGAAGAAGAAGTAGCAGCATTTTCACTCTGCAAAGTAAATAGGTACATGAAGGCAAGATAACATCAGAAAATGTCCATGTGAGGTGGTGATGATGATGCCTTCAGGTGAGTTTGGTTCTGACCAAAAAGGCTTAAGGAGTCCATGAGATTTCATTGTCATATGTCATGCTTCCAAATTTCTGTCTGACAGCACCTTTCCAGCCCCTTCCCTCTCCCTCTGGTGCTGTGTGAGCTGCAAATCCTAGTTAAGAATGAGTTTGTTGAAGGAGTCAGTACAGAATCAAGCCACAGACATGGCAAAAATGAATTGAGATCAAATCTCTAGGCATCTAAGCATAATGGGTCAGTGTACAACAAGCAGGGGACTCTCTCAGTTGTATTTGCTGTGTTGTAGCAGGTCAGGGACAGGGCAGAACTGGAGCATCCACATGGTGCCCTGCTCCTCCCCTTGGAGCCTTCCCTGTGCCAGCCTGACACCTTCTGAGTTTCTTCATCTCCAGCAGCTCACACCCAGCCCTTCCAACCTGTGTTTGGTGACTGGGCCCCAGCTGAGAAGCTGACCTATGCTTCATGGCTCTTCTTCTGTATTACAGTCAATTTTGATGTTTTACAAACATCATTTACCCTGAAAACACTGGGAAGTGGTGCAATGGATGTGCCTGCAAAAGCAGGTTGCAACCTGCCCTGTCAGCAAATCCACTGACAACTACTTTAATGGGCTTTTAATAAAGATCAAGCAACACTGTGTTTGATTTATTATCGCAGGGGTTTTCTGATTGGTAAACAAGACAGCATCAGTTCCATACTGCTAACTCCATCCTCTGATTTCATTTGTGAGCTGGCTCAGCATTTGATGCATATCCAAGAAACAAATTCCTTGCCAATAGCTCTGCATATATACAAGAAAATGGAGTTTTTTCCCTGGTTCTCACAAAGTGAGAGCTAATTTTACTGTGAGGAGAATTTGCTTATTAATTCCAGAACATACATTCCTTCATATGATTTCAAAGATAGAGATGAAAGTTTGAATCTTTATGAAGAAAAGAATTTAGTAATTGAAATGACAGAAAAATTCTTTCTCTTTTTCCTTTGAAATGTGCAGTTAGTTAAATGTCTCCCTGACTTCAGCAGGGATAATACAAACTCAAGTCAGTTATGGGATATTAAAACTCCTCTGAAAGGTGAATGCCACTGGAGGATATTGAGTTCTTAGAAAAATGATTGTCCTTACATAAAGCAAATGGTTTCAGTTGCACAGGTAGCTGTGCTGGGGGAGTCCAGGCTCAGTGTGTGCAACCAGGAGATGTGTGTTTGCACCAGGCCAGCTTCTGGTCAAATTTCTTGCTGTTATTTCCAATCTGGACCAGACATGAGATAATGAGAATTAAGTTCAGAACATCAAAGCATGAATAACTAGCATACATACCTGCAAAAGAACTGCATTTACATGTAAGAAATGGATTTGTTCTGATAGACTTGGAACTGGATAGTTTCAAATCCCAAAGCACGTGCTGCTCCCTGATCACAGAGCAGAGTACAAAGTTCCCTCTTCTGGTACTTTATATTGATTTTGTTATATATGCCCTGCCTTTTTAGCTAATGCTTTGTGTGAGGTGAGCCATGGCTGCATGGTAGCCTGGCACAATTCAGTGTAAACTTGGGAAACACAAATGCCAACAAACCCAGTTCCTATAAATCTCATGTTCTCCTAACCAGTCTCTTGTATTCTGAAGATCACATTAGAAATCTCTTGTTCAAGTGCCCCGAGCCTGCTTGGCAAGTCTGCCAGGACAGAAAACATCTTGTTGTTATCAAGTCTATTTGATATGCAGTTCCCTATTTTGTGTGTGATTCATCACCCTTAGCTCAACCTCTTGCCCTCTCCAGAAGCCCCACGTTGCCCCAGAAGAAGCTGCATTTGGCTGTGAGCAGCACAGGAGCCCCAAAAAGAAAACCATACTCTGTGTTTTTACATCAGCCTCCAAATGAAGATTGAAGCTGGGAAAGGGCAGTGGGAAGAGGACCACTCTGGACCAAGAGGACCAACCTGCTGGCTGGAGGGCCAAGCCTTGCCAAGCATGTATGGCCAGTGCAGTCCATCTATCCCAGCTCAAAACCAGGCTGCTAGAGCCTCATGGAATACAAAGAAACTCTCTTGTGTGTTTGGGCCATCTCATTTTTTTTCAAGAAGCCTTCCTGAAGGTTTGAGAGCCCTGAGGAATCACAGGGTAGGTGATGGTCACTACATGAGAATCACCCTAAGGCACTCTTAGGTGCCAGTTTTGATGCCAAATTGCCAGGGACAGCTCTTCAGAATCAGCAGGCTGAGTTCTTGGTCCCTTAAGCATGCTCAGATTTTCTTCCAGCACTATAGAAAGCACCCCAAACCCATAGATTATCTGGAATATGGCCCTGAAAGTGCCTTGAATCACTCTTCACTGACCTAGACAGCAAAGATGTGAGGATGGGAAAGCCAGGGATAGCTCAGAGCCAATTCAGATAACACCAGTTTACAGAGCGAGACTAAATGCTGAGAACAGATGCTAAGAAATAATCATTTTTGGAAGTAGGTTTGTTGTTAGTGGGTTGGGGTTCTTTTATTCGTGTTGGTTTTGTTGTTGTTTTTGCTTTCTCTCTGAAGTGAATCTGTAGAGATTTTTATCTCCTTTGATGAGCTATAAATGGAAAAAAGAAAGAAAAAAAGAAACAAATAATTATTTCCAGAATACTAGGTATTACAAAACATTAGCAAAAGAGTTTAGTGCTCAATATATTTTATTAGTATAATCAGAAACAATCTGCTAAAGAAAAAAAGTTTCAAAGTATGAATCTCCATCAGTTTATAATTATTATATTATTATATTATTCATTTAAATATGATACCTGAAATGACAAAGAGGATCTTGGGGCAAAAAGGAGGTTTTACAGGATGATTTTTCAATTACAAGCAGAAATGTGGGAAACTTTTCTATTCTAAAGCTTTTTTTTCCTTTTCCCAGGGGGAAATGTTTGTTTTGTTCCTAAACAACTTTGCTGCATGATAGTATGTTTCATTCTTTGTTCCATTCCACTATGTGAGAGTTTTCCTTGGGAAATGATTTTGTCCTATATAAGTTAGATTTATTGAACATTTTCAATCTAGGATAGCCTGTGACAGATGATTTTAGAATAGTTTGGATCAGAGGGGACCTCAAAGTTTTCTACCAAAGTTTCAAATACAATTTTCTGCTCCTTCTTCTCTATGTCAGGGTAGTAAATTTTCATTTTACAAAGCACTCTTGTAATCTACTCAATCACAAAAATTAAGATGTTGGGTTTATAAACATGAATTTAGGATTATGTTGCTACTGGCCACGTAAAAAAATAGCTACAAGCAAATAATCTCTCCAGAAATGTTGTTTTATTGCAACGTGTAACTGGAAAAGTTGTGTTTGTGGCTTTGGATTCCTTGCCTCTCTGCAGATTTACTCCTACAGCTCTTCTTCTGGTTTGCATAACAACCCCAGGACACTTGGATTGGATCAGAATGTCAACAGTGCCACAGAAGGAAGACTGAGTTTTAATATTGGAGGCTTGGCTAGTTAATGAAATTGATGTGTTTACTGAACATACACTTGAGATTCCCTTAAAACCAAGCCCAGATCTCCAATTTCCAAGACAAGTTGTAATAGAATCACAGGATGCTTCCAGCCAGAAGCCCAAAGCTGCCATCTGGGAGCTGAAACATCATTTTGCTGCCATTTGCAATAAACAGAACAAGGTCATATGAACAAATCTACTTGTTGGCAACAGTCTGATGAGGAGGATCTGGGGCTTAGGATGATGGAGGGGGTTCACCCCTAGACCTGGGTTCACCTGCAATTTTTTTTTCCTTCAGTGGTAACTTAAATTCTGGGTTTGGCAGGTTGTCAAAATTGCTGTTGCTTTTGTTTAGTTGGTAAGAGAGGAACAACAGGTCCTATTTTTAAATGTGCTTTCCTTTTGTAGTACTGCATATCCTTTCTCTTCTATTGCTATGAAGTACTTGGTTTACTAACTTCCATTTTAAGGAAAAAAGAAACAACTTTTGTCCTAGAGAAGGCAAGAGCATTCTGCTCATTACCTTCCTGAGAACTCCATTTATGTGGGATGCTTTTCATCCTGATAAAGCAATTTAGCCAAGATTTGAAAAGCTCCAACTGTGGACAGTTTCCATGGACTCCTAAATGTCATTTTTTTTCTCCTGCAGTTCTGTATTTGTCTATCATTTGGCATTTTTTTTATCATCCATTCCCATTCCAGTAGGCATCACTAGAGCACCTGAAGAGGTGCTTATACAGAGCAAGGATTATGTAGCTTTAAAAGATCAGAAAAGTGAGGGGAGAGGAGGGGAAACATCTTTCCTAGGTTCTGGGATGAGGTATTATACATCCCTGCAGTCCCAGAGCTTCCTTCCTTCTTCTCCAGCCACTGTGCCCAGGACTCCACTCCCTCCTCATAGATTATGTGTGAAATGTGTGGCATTGTGAAATGTTGTGTATGAAGTGTCATATATGTTGTGTCTCTAATGCTGGAAGCACAGACTGCTAGAGAAAGAATTTCTACTCTTTTTTTTTTTCCCTCAAAACTCTCCATCTCTGATATTTATGATTTCAGTGTGTGGAGTTTAGGAATTTCTGTGCTCAGTGTTTGTTACCCTCTCTTTCTTTTTGCCTGCTCACTGTTGTTTTTCTGCATACATGGAGATTTGTGAGCAGTGGGTTAGAAACCATCCTGGAAAAAAAAATAAATCTGGAAGTGCAATAGCTAACTGGACTTTTTGTGCCTATCAAGGACATGGGTTCTTGTGTGCCAAAGAAGAGGAACCAGTGAATAAACAAAAAAGTAGGATCTCCTTCACTCCAGACTGTACCAAAATGTGAACCTAAGGTTCATCCTATGTCCAGAATATTTGCCAGAATAATCAGTCACATGCCTTGCAGAATTCCCACTAATAAAGCTTTTCCTGGGAACCAAGAGCTAGGTACAATTTTTGACAGATATCTGTTGGAACATTCTTTTAGACAAAGTTGGAGGAAATGCACTATATTTAGACTTGTACTTTTCCACTGTCAAAACATTGCATCTCCAGACTCTGCAGAGTGCCCTGGGGGAGCCACACATTGCTGTATTTGGTGAGGAAGCAAGAAAAGGTGTGTCTGGCACCAACAAATCTTGGACAGATGCTTTAATTAACTCTTGCACTGCGTGCTGGGTGTGCTCTGAAAACAATTAAGAAGAATGGAATGTTCCCCTTTCCTTTTTCTCTTGATTAACCCCCTTCTGGCCAGGGCATTAGGAACTAGACAACTGCTGCCTTCACTTGCGAGTTTTGTCCTGCAGAACAACAGCCAAGGCTTGTGGTGGAAGATACACCCTTAAATGTTCAGCACTTTATCAATCCCTTTTAACCTTTCTTTCCTCCCAGTGAACAAGCCAGTACTCTGCCCATCATATTAAAAGGGATCAAGTGTAAGACAAGAAGCCTTGAAAGATTTTATTTGATGCCAAGATAATGCACACTTTGCTAAGGGGCTTCTCGGTGCAGCTCCAGACACTTGATGTGTATCTCTGTCATCAGCTGTATGAAACTATTCTTATCAGCTCAGGCAGTGGTTCTGTGGGAAAAGAGGCTGTTCTCAGCAACATGGATAGCAAAGAAAATGGAGAGGAAAAGCTAAAGCTTTCAGGATTTTCACCCTGAGAACCAGCCATGTTTTGTTCATGGCAGTGATGTCTCCTGGAGTGAAGTGGGTGAGTCAGGCAGTTTGTCACTGCTTTCTAGGAAAGCTGTTTTAAGGGCTAGACATTTGGAAAAGGAAGATTTTTCTTTTGGGAATGTTTGTACACTTCCTCCTTAATAATAATAATTAATATATTAATTAATAATTCCTTAGTATTGTCCTCAGGGATTATGTACAGAATAAGATTTCCAAGGAGGCAGACCACAGTTTGTTTATTGTCACACATGAAAGCACTTGGTCACTTAGAGCTTTCTGCTAACTCCTTACCCTGAGCTTCATCAGTTGTTAGAGAAAAGAAAGAGACTTCTGAGGAATTTAAACGACTAACAATCAATCACATGCAGTGTTATTGTCAGTAATGAAGTGGCTCACAGGATCATTCAAATGCTAACTAATGGGAGGAGAATTTATTGCATTTACTGATAAATGTTCACTGAAATTCACCTCTTTCCTCTCCTAAAAACATTATCACCACCTGTAACAGGGAGTGAATCTAAAGAGCATTATCTCGAGTAAGTTTGGGCATGGCTGAGTGTCCATCAGTGTGAAAGGAGGAAAATCAGCATCTGAAAATGGTTTGGAGATCATCCCTAACTATTTGTACTTCTAGTCTAAGCTTGGATTTTCTTTTTGAAGCAGGAATTCTGGAAAAGGAAAGGGAAAGACCTTACAAACAAAGTACTTGCAAACAGTGGAGATCACTCTGAAGATCTTGATAGGAAAGAAACCCAACTCTCTGAATTATTTATCTAGATGTCAATCAAGTATTTTCTTAGGGAAAGCTTTTTGAGTCTCAGAGGGGCCAGCATTGCCTCAGAGCTTCTACAGGATTCTGTTTGATAGTAAGTCTAAAAAAAGCCTTAGATATTATATTAAAAGGGGGGTGACAGAGAATGTAGTGGTACCAATATCTGCCTATATGAATGTTTTTGTTAAGAGGAGGGAAATGTTAATTTTGAGGGAGGAAAGGACAATATTGTCTTGCAAAAAAACAAACTGTAGCTGCTCTGCTTTTTAATGTTTGGAAGAATTTTTACTTCCAAATGATGAAAAGTGCCTTTGTAAAGTGCAAGAGGCATGACAGCCCACAAAATTGAGCAATTTTATATCTGCAATATACCATGGCAATCTGCCCTCTGAAGTCTAATTACCTCTTTCAAAAGGCTTGTGTGATTGTGCAAGCTACACACAATTTCTGTTCCTAATTCTTTTTCTTTAGGGTAATAATACTTCGAAGCAATATCTCGTTATCCAAACAAATGGAGAAACATTTAATCAGTCAAACCATTGCTGTGGTTATCAAACGTGTAATCAGTGGTGTTTCCCAGGATAAACTAGCACCCAGGCCAGCCCCCCAGCAGTGCTGCTTTGTTGGTGAGACACCACAGTCCTGAGTCAAACCAGTTGAGGAGATGGAAAGACATCTTTCTCATTCCCACCTCCAGGGGAGGACACAGATCATAGTGCTCCTGACATCCCCACTTGAAAAATGAGATTTTTTGCAGGCTTGTTTTCTACCTGCTGCCTTCAAAATATAAAGGCAAACCAGTAGTATTCAGTGGAACATTTACATCTCATTTGAAAGAACACTGTTTTTCTGTGACACAAAACAAAATACAGCTGATACTCGAAATGTAATAGCTGGAAAAAAAAAACATATTTAATGCCAGAAGTGCTGCGTGTTTGATGTTCTTCTACAGAGAATGTTGTTACAAATGACATAGTAAAATGCCTGGAAACATTATGGTACTGAGGCTAAAAGAATTTTTTAGAAGAGCATACCTTAATTTAAAAACTGCTTACTGCACATAAATGGAAAATGTGCATCGTGTGTGTATATATATATATATATATATATATATAAAAAGTGTTGCACTTACATAAATAAAATTATAGACATATTTATTAAAGTTTCTGAAAAAGTTTTATAAAACCAGAGAAAATACAATTCCCTTAAGTACAAATAAGGAAGCATAAAGAAAACAGAATAATCATGCAGAATCATCTTAATGAAGAGGACGTGGGAAGCATGGAGAATACTAAAAATCTAAAATATTTGTAGGTGATCAGAAGCAAAAAACCTTTGCATCAGAAAGGATTTCAGTATCAGGAAGGCCTCAGGTTGCAGGAACCAACTGTAAGAGTATCTTCCCTCGGACAGTGTTTGAAATTATTTCAGCTCAATCTTGTGTTTTGCAAGTTGGAACTTTTAAGCCTCTTAGAGAGGACTGACTGACACAGTTGTGAGAGTTTGGCAAGCAAATCTTGGCTCTTGATGCTGCTGTGATTTGGTAAGGTACCATTCCTTGCTTGCTAAGTCAAATGTGAGCAGACCATTCCACTGGATAGACTGCTTCAGATGAACTATTCATACAGTTCTTCCATTCCTGACAGTAAAATATTACAGACCACAACAAGGACCTCCTAGATCACCCAGTCCAACCATACCTAAAAAACCCCAAACCAAAACACCACACACAACAGTCCCCCCCACATTCCTGCTGTGCTGAAGCACCTTGTCAATTCCTTTCTTAAATGCCTCCAGGGTTGGTGAGGCAGGTTGTTCCAGGGCCTCACCACTCTCTCCAGAAAGAATTTCTTCCCAATATCCCATCTAACCCTCCCCTGAGATGGAGAAGCCACGCTAACTTCTTTCACTTCAGCAGATGAAAAGAGGGAGAAAAATGAAGGCAAAGCAACAGTTTGAGGTTGTGGAGTCTCCTGCTCTGGAGACACTCAAGACCCTCCGGGATCTGTTCCTGGGTGACTTGGTCTAGGTGACCCTGATCTGGCAGGGGGGTTGGACTGGATGATCTTCTAGATCCCTTCCAACCACTAACATTCTGTGAAACAGCTTTTCTACCTTTGTGCTTCAAGACCTGTAGCAACCACTGGGGCAGTGTGGTGGCAAGTGCCAGCACCAGAGCAGCTGGACGGGGTGAGGTGAAGGTTTTGCTGCTGGATGGGGTGAGGTGAAGGTTTTGCTCACACCCAGCTCATTGTCCAGTTTTCCCAGTGTCCAGCAGCAGGTGACAATTAGGGGAAGACCACAGAAGAGGAGGAGGAGGATGAAAAGACTCTTTGCTGGCATTTCCTCTGAGCTTTAGGCAGTCTGGAGCACAGGGACTTCCAGAAACCAGTTTGTGTCTTCATTCTTCTGCTTAATGGACTTCCTATGATTTTTTTCTGATGACTTTCTGAACCACTCACAGTTGTGCCATGCACAACAACTTGTGCTAATGAATTTGATGATTCAGATGTGTTCTGTAACAAAATGTTTCCTTTACATCTTTTTAGTAATTTCATTAGGTGTCCCTGCTTCTCTTGCCATGAGAAACAGTGAATTGTTTTACTCTGATCTATTTTCTAATTACTTACACATAATGATGTGCTCAGAGGACAACTTGTCTTTACTCTGCATTTATCAATAGTGAATTTTACATGCTTTTTTTTTTTTGGTTTGGTTTGGGTTTTTTAAACTTTATTTTTTTGGTAGATGTTACTTTCCCACATAATTTTGTATCATCAGCAAATTCCATCACCTTCTTGTTCTCTCCTTTTATCCTAATTACCTAGTAAGAGGAAAAGCATGGATCTCTCTTGGGCTGCACTGATAATCTTTTCTCCTCTGCTGTGAAATCTGACCTCTTGCTTACTGTACTTTAAAGGAGGTTAAATGGTGAGCCCTCTCATCCTCCAACAGCTTCATTTCCTTGGTGTAAAAAAAAAAATAATTGTAAAAAGCTTTCTGAAAATACAAGCACACTGTTACCAACTGGTTATTCTTATCCACGTGCTTATTGACTCCTTTCAGTAAAAACTATAGATTTACAAACCAAGAGTTAAAAATCTTGTTGATGCTTTGCTATTTCACTTATCCTGATGTCTTCTAATTCTATTATTACAATGTAATTTCTTCCTGAAGCCTTGAGTAACACCAGAGGACCTTTTACTACCACAGAGCTCATCAAACCTTTCTGTTCAAAAAAACAACAACAGGAAAGTTAGTGGAGAGTCTAAAATACTGAAGGTTTTTTTTCTTATCAGAATTTCTTTCAGGCTTCCTCTAAAGATGATGTTTAATTACAGCAATGAAGAATCTGTCAGTACAACTGAACTTCAAAATCAACAGCAATAATTTTGGTGCTCGAGGAGACAGATGAGAGAGACCACAACAGCATATTTAATACTCCATGGTTAAGAAGAACTGAGTCTTTAAAATCAACTCGTTTTTAGGTCGTTATCCCTTCTATTCTCAGTATATTTATATATATTATATATATTTTATATATATATATATAAAAAACCATTCACTGAGGTTTGTTGAACTTACTAAGGTTTGTGGCTAAACCAGTACATTTTATAGAGTTCCAACCTGAAACTGGTAGAATTCATTAACACTAGGACCTAGAAAGAAGCTTTTGACTTCTGCAAAACACAGCGACCTGTTTCCTTGAGGAGAAGAATATCACCAGTGCTTCACACAGAACCACTGACAGTCAATTCTCTTGCCAGTTCTGGGTCTGGATCCTGAGGCAGTGGAGTGATAAACCTCAACAGAGAACTGCTAATTGCCCATGGAAACAATGCTGTTGCTTTGGGATTTTGTAAACAATGTGTGTTCACAGTATTTCATCCTCAGATGCAGTGTGAGACAGTGAGATGTGCCAGGAGGCATTCATTTGGGGAGAAGCTGTGACAGTAATCAAAGACAAGATACTAAAATGTGAGAGAGAGGTGAGAGTTGAACTCTTAATTTTAGGGGAAAAACAAATGTGTCTAGGATACAGTTGCTTAATTCAGAGATAATCTAGTACTGGGCAGTCTTCAAATGCCTTAGCCTCCTAGAAGCACTGGAGTTGATTTTTGAGGATGAACTGTAGTAATTATCTCCTAAAAGACACAGTGAGTAACCATCCACAGGTTTTCTACATGATTTTATGGGAGCAAATGAATCAAGCATACCCTTGTGATGTGGTGCCAGTGGGGGAGGGAAGGAGAAAGAGAGCAGATGTTCCTTAAGAAGCAAGATTTAACAAGAAATAAAAAGCAGAACTTCCTCCTAAGAAGACAGACATACTCCTCCTTGGTCTTCATTCACAAGAACATTTCTGGAATGTCCTGCACAGATTTAGGTGGCTCAGGAAAAGGTATGTACAAAAGGCTTTCAGATGCTTACTTAAGGAAAACAACAACAAGATAGCAAAGAATGAAACAGAATTCATCCTTTTTAGACTAATCCTTAATCCTAGAATGCACTGCCTGAGCAGGAGCAAGTAGAATAGAAAATCAACAATTCTTATTACAACAGTAAATAGCATCCAAGAAGGATCTGCTGTTGCCATTAGCCTCATTCTGACTCCTGATAAATTCTGATTATACTTTGGACCTATTTACATAAAAAAATAACATGATACTTAAGTTGTCATTCCTACTTAGAAGCAGCATTATGTGGCTGCTCACCAGCTGTCCTTAAGTCTGCTTTTTAAAGGTGTCTGAGAATAATAATTTCCTTCAGATCCATTAAAAGGATCCTTGTAGCTTAGACATCTAAAGGTTGCAACTAAAACTTAACAGCCTATAGCTAAAAACCTGAATTGTTGTCTGAATTGGAAACTGAATATAATGGGAGTGTGACAAGCAGCTGATTGGCCTCAAACAGAACCTGTTTAATTAAATAGAGTCACTTCTGTGATTATCAGGGGAAGCTTTTCCCACCTGAGACAGGCCTGTGTGAATCTTGCTGTAGATATGAGGAATACAGCTGGTCATGAGGTGGCAAGATATTGATGGCAAAGCAGACTTTGTGTCAGTGATCTGATCAGTCCTGCTGTTTGAAATGGTGTAGAACAGAATTGAACTGTAACAACTCTGTCCTAACAGAGGGATGTTCTATCTTCTTATGAAATAAGAAGGTTTGTTGTGAATTAGAACCCAGTTCTGTTGTTTGTGAGCAAGAATCAGCAACCTCCTTACAGTACACAAGCAACATAATGAGCATTTAATGTGTGTTAAGGAAAGAATACTTAAAGTTGTACTGCAAAAAAGGGAACAAATAAGGATTAAATCAAGACCGTTTGCCTAAGATTCAAATACCTGATTAATAACCACTTTTCTGATCACCTTTCATAAGCAATTATTTGTTATTTGCATAACATACCTCAGTGAAGGAGGAGATTAAGTAGTAAATACTACAGTGTCATCACTTACACTGCCAGGGTTTTCCACATTCAGTTTCAAAACACATGATGAAAGAACAAACTGTCAATGAGATGATGACATGGAGATAGGGAGACATCTGTCTACTGCAAATTCACTCTGTTCAGCTGGTGTTGCAGCCAGTGAGCACCCTGGCTGTATGTGCAGGCACACACATGCATACCCCTCAGGCTCCAGTTTCCAACTGGAAACTCCCATCCTCAGTATTCTAACAAATGCTGACGTGATATTTTATTGTAGAATACATAACTTTGGCACCTAAGCTTAAATACTATGCTTTGGGAAAATAAGAAAAATACAGATTTCGTTTTAGACTTTACATTTGTGCAACACTAATTGTCACTGCTTTAAAAAAACCCAGCAATCTAGTATAAATGAGAGTTGTATAGTGACTAAGTGATAGAGTTTTTCAGAGGAGATGTATAACTTCAGGCAACTAAGGTTGCTACTTAACCTGAAACTGAAAATCCAGACCATATGCAGCTGAAATATGCTGCTTCTAGAAATGTAAACAGAGTTGGAAATCTGATTAAATTCTTTTGCAGAATGAGGAAATGGGTTTTTTTTTTGAGCCAGAATTGAAATACCAATAGAGTAGGAGTTTGATTAGGTTTTCTACTGAGAAAGCAACTCCCCTAAAAGAGATGCTGTAATGTCTTCCTGCCTTCAGATCTAAAACATAACCTGTGTTTCAAGTATCCCAAGCAGATCCTTGGGTTATTCAAGCAGAACCAAGGAGTGCCAAATTCCCTTCTTGTTCCTGTTCTGTTTGGTCTCTTCAAATGGACGTTTTCTGCTGCACAGTGACCAGCAGCAAGGGTCACAGTGGAGAATGGGCCCTGCTTAGTGCAGAAAACAGATTTCTCTCCCTCCCTACTGCAGGTTTAGCACTTCTGCAGGCAGTATGCAGATGATGGCTTCCTTCTCCTTGAGTGGCTGCTCTGAAATGAGGAGGAGGTGATGTTGTGAAACCCCTGTGGACAGCCACACCTAACCCACAGGTTAAAGAACCTGTTTCAAGCACAGCCCTGTGTCACCTATTGGTTCTCTCTTCTCAACTCCTCCCAAACTTAGAATGCCACTGGATTGCCCTTTGGAACTATTTGGACCTTCTTAATCAGAAAAAAAATAGATTTGTGCAACTGTTTTTATCTGCAGAACTGTGTGCTTCTGCACTTTGTCATGCACATTGGGGGGTTCATGGGGAAATGTGCCTGAGAATGTGGGAGTTGTGCATGTCTTGGGTCTAGTCCCTCCTTCAAGGCCAGCATGTGCATTCTGCACTGTATTTAACTCTTACTGAAGCAGCACTGGAAGCAGACTGCTGCCTGTTTTCCTGTGTCTTAAGAGTTTACCTTTCTAGCTAGGAAAAAACAATTCCTGAATTATTTTACATTATTAAAAGCAGGTTCAGTTAAAAATTAAAAGATAGGTTAGGCTTATAATATGCATGCTCTAATTCAATCCCCATTTTAGCCACTCATTATAGGTTTTGCAACCACATAAATGGTAGGGACTTGACCAGAGGTGGTAATTCAGAATACTTAGCAGAGGCATAAAGCATCCTTGAAGCATCACATGAGAGTCAGTGCCTCCAGAATAAGTAAGGGAGCTGAAATGAGGTTCAACCTGTGAAAATTACATGCTTGCCTATAGGTTGTTCATGTACAAATGAATGCTGGCTGGTTACCAGATGACTGACATCAAGATTTCACCTCAGAAAACCTGTGTTTCATTTCTCACAAAACAAAACAGAGGGTTTGTGTTGGTGCCTGGTGACCTTCTGCCTGCAGCCTGGGAGCACTGGAGAGCTGGTGTCTCTGCACTAGGCATGTGAACCTTAAGAACCTTCAACAGCATCTCCTGGCAGGCTGCCTGGATTAGTTACTGCAATTTGCACTTATTTTCACAAGAAACAAATTGTAGAACATTCTTATATTTGTTATAGTTTCATGGCAAAATAGACACATTGCTTGTGTACTTAGTGTTTACATTGCTCCCAACAATTACAAAGCTGAGAAATCCTGAAAACTTTTTGATGGAAATGTGGGCTCTAAACTTCAGTCCTAGCAGATGAGATGTGAGCAATGACACAGAATTGAGGCTGCTCAGTTTTCAGCCCAGAGATGTTTGTTAACCTTGCTGTCACAGGTGTAGCACAACTGGATAGAACCTAAACAGCATCTTCCAGCTCATGTCGGTACTGCTGGGTGTTTGTGTTGAAGATGCCTAGATAGCTCTGACTATATTCTTAACAAGAATAATAATATTTACATTCAGTGTCTTGAAATGTTACTAGTCATAAGCATCACATTATCTTAAAGAGCACTTCACCTTTTATGAGCAAAAATACCTAAATCTTGTTTTTAGGACAGTTCAGTTGAAGCATTTGTTCTTGGGAAGTAAACCCATTGCTGAATGGATGTTTCTGAGTATGGGCAGTGATTCTCAATACTGTGAAAATGTCATTGCAGTAATTGCTGATCATTTTGTACTTGGGTTAGACTATGGTGGACAAAGCAGATGAAAGCAACTAAAATATAACAAATTCATAGTTATCAAAACATTTCCCTCCAATAGTTCCTCCAAATGTTGGCTGAATCTGAATCTGCAGCCTCTGTCACTGCTATAGAATGATAAATGCTGCACAATATGGGTTTGGAAGAGAGAAAAAAAAAAGAACTATTTCAAGGCAGGGAGGAAATACATGCACTGAACACAGGAACAGAGCTGTGTACGTGGCTGGAATACTGGTGGACGAGCCAGCTCAAAGTTTCCTAAGAGCTGAGCACCACAGTGGAAAACTCATGCCTGGTGCAAGGCTGTAGGTAAAGCTTGCCTGCAGTAGAATCAACAGGACAGAGACCCAAGCATAACTTCTTCACAGCAGAAACACTGTAATGAAATGACAACTAATTAGAGCGTTTAGGGCAAGACAGATCTGGTGGGCAGAATAGTTGATATTCTAAACATCTAGTGGGATTTAGACCATGCAGTGACTCTGCAGTTCCTGATTTATTCATTAGTCCTGGAACAGACAGATTACACATCCATTTCTTCTGGNCTCTGACTATATTCTTAACAAGAATAATAATATTTACATTCAGTGTCTTGAAATGTTACTAGTCATAAGCATCACATTATCTTAAAGAGCACTTCACCTTTTATGAGCAAAAATACCTAAATCTTGTTTTTAGGACAGTTCAGTTGAAGCATTTGTTCTTGGGAAGTAAACCCATTGCTGAATGGATGTTTCTGAGTATGGGCAGTGATTCTCAATACTGTGAAAATGTCATTGCAGTAATTGCTGATCATTTTGTACTTGGGTTAGACTATGGTGGACAAAGCAGATGAAAGCAACTAAAATATAACAAATTCATAGTTATCAAAACATTTCCCTCCAATAGTTCCTCCAAATGTTGGCTGAATCTGAATCTGCAGCCTCTGTCACTGCTATAGAATGATAAATGCTGCACAATATGGGTTTGGAAGAGAGAAAAAAAAAAGAACTATTTCAAGGCAGGGAGGAAATACATGCACTGAACACAGGAACAGAGCTGTGTACGTGGCTGGAATACTGGTGGACGAGCCAGCTCAAAGTTTCCTAAGAGCTGAGCACCACAGTGGAAAACTCATGCCTGGTGCAAGGCTGTAGGTAAAGCTTGCCTGCAGTAGAATCAACAGGACAGAGACCCAAGCATAACTTCTTCACAGCAGAAACACTGTAATGAAATGACAACTAATTAGAGCGTTTAGGGCAAGACAGATCTGGTGGGCAGAATAGTTGATATTCTAAACATCTAGTGGGATTTAGACCATGCAGTGACTCTGCAGTTCCTGATTTATTCATTAGTCCTGGAACAGACAGATTACACATCCATTTCTTCTGGCAGGTTTTGGGGGGAGGGAGAGCTCATGCTGCTGAAAATGTCTTGGTTCTGTTTCAGTGAAAAGATTTTATTTGAAAAAAGTCTTGAAGATCATTATCTCCCGAGCAGGAGCTGATTTAAGTAGTAGAGAGGTTGATTTGAGTGTGCTGTTCACATCAAGTAACCCTCAGAAATCAGCACTCCAAACTGCTGACGTTCAGCTCTGATTTAATGGAGCAGCTGCTACAAGTGAATAGGAGTTGAGAGAGCTCAGCACTTTGTTCCTCTGTTCTGCACCTACACAATAGATTTGGCTCCACAAGAGCATTTATTTTTTTTTATTAAACAATGCTTTCATTTGCAGCTAGATGCAGCATCTAATTGCATCATGCTCTGGTCAGAACAGAAGCACATTAGCTTCCAGGTCTGTGTTGTGAAGGACTGTGGCACAAGTGGTGTACAGAATGATAGGGCTGCTTGTGGAACACATCTTAACTTGTGGGTTCAGTGCCTTAGATACTCCTTTCCCTGGTAAAACGTTGGGTTGTGCTCAAACTGGTTTTATTTCTTCAAACGTTAGGAGTTCCAGTAATGCTCAGAATAGACTGTGAGGGTACAGATGGACACCACGAATCAAATGTCTATTTCAGAAACAAAGATTTGTATACGTAGTGAGTTCAGCTGCAAGACTCAAGTGATGCAGCCGGTTGAAAGGTTGGCAGAGGCTCAAAGGAGAACGGGGGGACTTAGTGGGGATGGCACGGCAAGGATGCTGAATGGCAGGAAAGTCTGAGAGGGCGAGGGCTCAAAAAGCAGAGCAGCAAAACCACAGTGTCACTGCTGGTGGGAAAACATCTTAGTATCCACAACTGTGAGAAGATTGAGTGCCTTGGTTCTTAATCTTCATGCTTCGGCGAGAAGGGAAGCTGAGACACAAAGGCTGAAAGTTCATGTATTCACAGATATTAGGGGTTGGGAGCTAGAAGATAATCTAGTCCAAGATTATCTAAGCACCTAGACCAAGTCACCCAGGAACAGATCCAGGGGGGTCTGGAATGTCTCCAGAGCAGGAGACTCCACAACCCCCCTGGGCAGCCCCTGCCAGGCTCTGGCACCCTCACTGAGAAAAAGTTTTGCCAGCTTTGCAGCACACGCTGCTCACAAACCGCCACCGCACCCCAACTGCGGGCAAATCAGAGCGAGGTGCGGGTGGCCCTGAGCCTGCCTGCGAACAAAGGGAGCCCGCGTCCCGAGTGCCCGGGCTCCGGAGGCGGTGAGACCCGGGTGTCCCCCGCTCCTCCGCCGGAGACTGGCCGCGGAGCCCCGGCCCTAGGCAGGGCGATCGGCGGGGAGGCGGCCGCGGAACCCGAGCGACTCCGGGGCGGTTTCTCTCTCGGCCACAGCGTCGCGCCCGCCCGCGCCCAGCCCCAGCTCCAGCCCCGGCGCCGCGGCCCCTTTAAGCGGAGGGCGGGGCCGGGCCCCAAAGTTTGCACAAGTTGCGGAGCGTGGCCGGCGGCCGCTGGGAGCGGTGCGCGGGGCTCGGCCATGGGGTCCCCCGCTCGGTAGGACCCCCTCCCGGCCATGGACTATCTCACTGCCTTCACCGGCAAGAGCGGTCGCCTCCTGCGCGGCACCGCCAGCCGCCTCTGGGGGGCCGTGCCCGGCGGCCTCCGCCAGGTCCGCTCCGAGGACGGCCGGAGCTGCGGGGCTCCAGGTACCGCGGGGGCCGGGGTGGGAACGCGTGTGCGGGTGGCTGAGGGGCTCCCCTTGTTTCGGGCTGTCCCGGGGGTGAAGCGAGAAGCAGCGCGGGGAGAGGGCGCCGGGGCGCTTTGCTGGGCGGGGAGTCCCCGGGCCTCGGCGGGGCGGCTCCGAGCGCCGGGCGAGGGAGGGAGGGTGGAGGGCGTGGGAAGGCCCGGCCAGGGAGCGCTTGGCTCTTGCGAAGTCGAATTTCTCTTCCAGTAGTGCTGCGTTTGCTGTCGTTGCCTCCTCCCCACTCCCGATCTCGCCCCCCCAATCACGATCTCCCCCC
>VYZU01016586.1:1075-29535 GCA_013401355.1 Ceyx cyanopectus | reverse complement strand
TGAAACAAATTATAATGACAATATATACTGTTGTTGCAAAGACAGAATAGTGGTATAGCATCTCATTTGCTATTTACATTGCAAAATTTATGTTTATAAAAGTTTTTAATCTGGATGCAGTTCATAAGAGACTGCATATTCTTATCTGAGAGCCAAGTGTCCTTTGTTAGGCTGTTTATTTCAAATTTTTGTTCCTCTTCCTTCTTCAGTAACTCAAAATTAAGCTTCTTGAATAATTCCCCAACCTGGAATTTCAATAAGGCTTTTTATTCACTTGGTTAATAAATACAGATCCAGCCACTCAGTTCCTAGTGCTTATGTAAGGAAACAAGTGTTGTTACATCAGTGTTACTCACTGCAAAACTTAGGCAGAGGAATTAAAGTACTGCTCCCATGAAAGCAGTTACTGGGCAGCCTGAGAATAAAAATTAAGATTTTCCTAGTTCCACTTTCTAGAAAAGAAATTTTGAATGCAAACATTCCCCAAACTTTTGCTGCTGCTACCACAGCTTTAGGAAAAGTGAACCTATTGTAAAGCAGCAAGTGTGGCATCCAAACAAGGGAAAAAACTTTTTAATACTGGAATGAATTTGCTCCGTGTGTCAAGTGTGAATGGTGCCTGCATTGTACGGGTTTGTTGTCCACTCTCCTGAGCAGATGGAGCTTGCAGTTGTATGTCACTTGTTTATTACATCCTCTTAAGATTAGTAGCTGTGTGGCCAGATGGGGCTGGGAACACAGCTGCGGATACAAGGAAATAAATGAAACCTGTCTGATGCTGCCATGCCCTTTTGCAAGATACTGACGTGTTGCAACTGCAACAAAGCAAAAATCACTTTCCTTTAATATATTAGTGAATGAGATGTACTTTTTTTTCTTTTCTTATATTTTTTTTCCTTTTAATCAAATCGTATTAAATCAGGAGGATGAGATTCAGGGGGTGATAGAATCCTAGGAGGAATATGTAGTTGAAATGAGTAGCAAACAGCCTCAGCAAATTTTCAGGAGCAATTTTAATGTGGTAAAATAAATTTAAAGTACATCTCAATTAATCATCTGTATAAAATGTAAACCAAGAGTTTGTATAGAACAAAGACTCCTATAGAGCATATGTCAACTAGGCAGTAGTATTTCAGTTTATTAGATGGCATATGTTGAATTATTGATCCAACATTCTGATAAACTATATAATACATTCATGTAAATGCAAATGAAATGCTGTTCTATAGAAGAATGCCACATTATGGGCTAGACTTTAAAAAATGAAGCTAATACAGTTTTAACTCCTTCTTGACAGTGGACACACAAAGTTGGTCACAAAGCCACGACCAATCTAGAGATATTGAATGGAATTCATTCTACAGGGCAGGTCTCCACACCAGGTATCCTCTCCATTCCCCTTCTAGTCTAAAGGGTGAAACAGACATTTTTAGAAGGAATTCACCTGGCCTCTTTTAGAGGACACAATGGATCTTGCAAGAAATAGGGTCAGATTCTCTCCTCGGATGGTAAAGGGTGTCTTGACTGTCTCAGTGTGGTGTAGGCACCTCCTTTCAGTCTCACTGGCAGAGCAGATTTGATATGACATCTTCTGTAACAACTCACATTACTTGTTATAAAGTCACTGATCTGTTTTTCTTTTCTCCTTTTAAGCTGGATTGTTCTGATGCAGATGATTTGTAGGTTTACATGAGGCTGAGATTTTGTAGGGGAGGCTGTTGATTTTGTAGAGGGAAAAAGGTTTTGGGGGTTACAAATTAACCTGTTCCTTTTGAGTACTTAAATGCATAGTTTTAAAAATACATAATGAATGAATGAATAATATATTATGAAGGAATATAGCAGTGCATATAGGCACTTTCTGTGTGCTAAATGAACATAAGGATTTTTCTTCAACTGATCTCTCTTTAATTGTCTAGCAAAACAAGAGTCAACACTACAGGAAATGTGCTGTGCTCTCCAGGAAAATAAAATTTAAAAGGTGAAATATTGTGACTTTGAAAGAGGCAGTATTATAAACAGGATGATTGTGCTACAATTTATTATATCTGAAATCTAAAGTTGGAGCTTGTAACAGAGTCCAGCCTTAAGATAGAATATGATGATAGGCAGTCACATAATGAGTATGACATGTAGTAGAAAAACATTTTTCTGCTTCTGAAAGCTGCTATAAATCATGTATACTTTGAAAGACTCTTTTATGTTAAATAAGGAAGATGCTGCAAGTTGCAATATTTTATGGGAAGATAGGCAAGTGCAAATTGTGCTTTTTTGCATTATTGCAGAGGGAAAGGAAGAAAATTTTCATCAAATTCTGAAGGATTTTTTTAGCTCCATTTTGTAGTGCATGCCAGGAGGCTGGGAGGTAGAGGTAGCAATTTTCCTTGACTTCCACCATACTGTGTTTGCTTCATTAAAAAATTACAAATTTATTGGCAAAAAGCAGTAACATATTGCTAGAAAACATAAAAATTCACAGTGTAAATGCATAACTTAAATTTGTGTTCAAAAATGTGGTTTGTGAATTCTTTTACAAGAAGAGGTAGTGGGGTAACAAAAGGACATAAAGCTCCTATTTTTATAGGTCAGACCNTGGTTTGTGAATTCTTTTACAAGAAGAGGTAGTGGGGTAACAAAAGGACATAAAGCTCCTATTTTTATAGGTCAGACCAAAGATCTTTAAGCCAGATAATGTATTTCTGGCAGTATATTGAACTCTCCAAAATTTTTTATTAAATAAATGGATTTCATATCATTCTGAAATGGTAATTGCAAAATAATGAAACCATTAAATATTAATGCCTTATACAATTATATATGTCTGCTATTTTTATGTGCATTATAAAATGTAAATAATATTTATTCCTGATTTATATGAAAATATGGTACTGTTTCTAACAGTGAGTTTTGTTGTTTGTTTTTTCTCTTATTTCCACAGGAAGTTGCCCTTGTTCTTGCAGCTATACTGGTATTTTTGTTGGCTTTCTATGCTTTCTTTTATCTTAACATTTCCAATGAAGTTGACCTTGATCTGGATCCAGATGAAAACTAGCAGATGCAGTGAATCTATCATCAAGAATTCTTCAGCTTGAACAATACTACATAGGAACACACAGTACTTTCACTGTGAGACAGTAAATGATGCTGTTTCTTGCAGTTCAAATTTATTAGAAAGTTTTGCAATACATCAGTCCTTTTTACATTCCAGGTCTGCAAAATAAGTGAACGCTCATTCATGGCAGATTTATTTGGTTAACACCAAAGCCAGGAGCAGCACTACAATACATGAAGTTTATTGTTTACATTATTTTTTTNCATTCATGTAAATGCAAATGAAATGCTGTTCTATAGAAGAATGCCACATTATGGGCTAGACTTTAAAAAATGAAGCTAATACAGTTTTAACTCCTTCTTGACAGTGGACACACAAAGTTGGTCACAAAGCCACGACCAATCTAGAGATATTGAATGGAATTCATTCTACAGGGCAGGTCTCCACACCAGGTATCCTCTCCATTCCCCTTCTAGTCTAAAGGGTGAAACAGACATTTTTAGAAGGAATTCACCTGGCCTCTTTTAGAGGACACAATGGATCTTGCAAGAAATAGGGTCAGATTCTCTCCTCGGATGGTAAAGGGTGTCTTGACTGTCTCAGTGTGGTGTAGGCACCTCCTTTCAGTCTCACTGGCAGAGCAGATTTGATATGACATCTTCTGTAACAACTCACATTACTTGTTATAAAGTCACTGAACTGTTTTTCTTTTCTCCTTTTAAGCTGGATTGTTCTGATGCAGATGATTTGTAGGTTTACATGAGGCTGAGATTTTGTAGGGGAGGCTGTTGATTTTGTAGAGGGAAAAAGGTTTTGGGGGTTACAAATTAACCTGTTCCTTTTGAGTACTTAAATGCATAGTTTTAAAAATACATAATGAATGAATGAATAATATATTATGAAGGAATATAGCAGTGCATATAGGCACTTTCTGTGTGCTAAATGAACATAAGGATTTTTCTTCAACTGATCTCTCTTTAATTGTCTAGCAAAACAAGAGTCAACACTACAGGAAATGTGCTGTGCTCTCCAGGAAAATAAAATTTAAAAGGTGAAATATTGTGACTTTGAAAGAGGCAGTATTATAAACAGGATGATTGTGCTACAATTTATTATATCTGAAATCTAAAGTTGGAGCTTGTAACAGAGTCCAGCCTTAAGATAGAATATGATGATAGGCAGTCACATAATGAGTATGACATGTAGTAGAAAAACATTTTTCTGCTTCTGAAAGCTGCTATAAATCATGTATACTTTGAAAGACTCTTTTATGTTAAATAAGGAAGATGCTGCAAGTTGCAATATTTTATGGGAAGATAGGCAAGTGCAAATTGTGCTTTTTTGCATTATTGCAGAGGGAAAGGAAGAAAATTTTCATCAAATTCTGAAGGATTTTTTTAGCTCCATTTTGTAGTGCATGCCAGGAGGCTGGGAGGTAGAGGTAGCAATTTTCCTTGACTTCCACCATACTGTGTTTGCTTCATTAAAAAATTACAAATTTATTGGCAAAAAGCAGTAACATATTGCTAGAAAACATAAAAATTCACAGTGTAAATGCATAACTTAAATTTGTGTTCAAAAATGTGGTTTGTGAATTCTTTTACAAGAAGAGGTAGTGGGGTAACAAAAGGACATAAAGCTCCTATTTTTATAGGTCAGACCAAAGATCTTTAAGCCAGATAATGTATTTCTGGCAGTATATTGAACTCTCCAAAATTTTTTATTAAATAAATGGATTTCATATCATTCTGAAATGGTAATTGCAAAATAATGAAACCATTAAATATTAATGCCTTATACAATTATATATGTCTGCTATTTTTATGTGCATTATAAAATGTAAATAATATTTATTCCTGATTTATATGAAAATATGGTACTGTTTCTAACAGTGAGTTTTGTTGTTTGTTTTTTCTCTTATTTCCACAGGAAGTTGCCCTTGTTCTTGCAGCTATACTGGTATTTTTGTTGGCTTTCTATGCTTTCTTTTATCTTAACATTTCCAATGAAGTTGACCTTGATCTGGATCCAGATGAAAACTAGCAGATGCAGTGAATCTATCATCAAGAATTCTTCAGCTTGAACAATACTACATAGGAACACACAGTACTTTCACTGTGAGACAGTAAATGATGCTGTTTCTTGCAGTTCAAATTTATTAGAAAGTTTTGCAATACATCAGTCCTTTTTACATTCCAGGTCTGCAAAATAAGTGAACGCTCATTCATGGCAGATTTATTTGGTTAACACCAAAGCCAGGAGCAGCACTACAATACATGAAGTTTATTGTTTACATTATTTTTTTTTCTCAGGCAGAGAACTTTGATGTCAAAAGACAGGTGCTATTATTATTATGGGTATTGATGCTGACTTCACAGGAGGATAGTCATAGTCTGCCTTGACTAAATTTAGGAATCAAAGCTTCCTAACTGCCAAATTACATTCCTTTTCTCTTCCCAAAAGAAAGCAGAATTACCAAATAAAATGTCTTTTCTTGATTTGTATTTAAAATCTATCAAAAAACCCTCATCTTTTCTCTGCCTTTTAATCTTCCTTGTGCATGTGTGCACACGCGCGGGCACGAAGATAGAAGAAATTGTAGGGGGAAAAAAAATCTTTTTAGAAGCAGTCTGTCACCTCCTGTATGGACTTAATTTTATGTCATCCCAGATTCTGTGTGCCCATATATCTGCAGTAATCTTTTTCATTCTTTTGCCAACTGTTCAGCACACGTGTTCTGTCAGAAACGGCACCTGGATGACAGAAGCTCTAACATTCGCATATGCCTCTGAAACATAGTTCTTTGCCTCCTGTGCTGTCTGAACTAGTGTAAATAGAAAGTTCAGTCGATGTTGATTTTAATTAGTGGATTGCTCTATTATAAATATAAAGTCAAAATTGTATTTTAATTATACTCTTCCTGCTAGCTGTGATATCAACTTGCTCTACCTGTTAGGGGGATGTTGTAAAAGAAATTGCTTTCCATTTATACAATCATTTTAATCATCAGACTATTGTTAAAATTGGTAAGCATTTAAATTTATTTTTTTTAATACGTATGAATTGGGAAAATCTTGGCTCATTGACATACTTAGTTCTTGCAAACTACCTTTCAGAATATGCACTCTATTGCGTATTTGATCCCTTTGATAACCACAAGTCACTTGAAAAGGTTGGTATGTCAAAGCATCTGCAGGTAGCTGTAAAATTCTAGCTAGCTTTATCCTGTTCTGCTTTGGCTTTAGCATATTACTGAGCTTGTGGTTTTAAAGGTTCAGTTTTGATCCTTTAAAAATGTGGTCAGTCTTTCTCTAGTTCAGATTCACTTTGATACCAAGAAAAGCATAGACCCATTGATGCTGAATGTGGCAAGAGAGTTAGGCAGATTGACTGCCCGAAATGTTATCATGATTCTGAAATTCTATTAGCAAATGGGCTTGGCTTTATCTTTGGTACCAATTTCAGGAATGAATGTTAGGTTTAGTTGTAACTGATATATTTAGTAATTGTTCCATAAATGCCTGACTAAGACTCCTTATAGTGATTTTGAAGAGAAAGGGATACAAATCATAGCAAGTACTATAACAGAAAATATATTTATTTTAAATGTATATAGTCTCATTATCACTACTTAAGGAACTTAATACGGTTAACTTTTAAACTATACAGTAACTGACCATATACATTATGAGTCTCTAAGGACCCACTTCTTACATTTCATACTCTTCATTCACTTCATGCAGTGCAAAACTCCTCTAGAAATGTTGAGTGCAACAATCTTCTGAGAAGAATATGAAGAAGCATAAACATATATGTGCAAATATTTGTCTTTTTCCAATTATGACTGTTACAGACACAAAATCTTCACATTTATGCATTCATGTGACTTACCATCCACTAATACTTGCACACATTACCACATGCTTAGCAACATTTTGCATTTACGGTGAAGCATTATTTGACACGTCATGACTTTCAATGGAGGGAAAAGCATATCACAAGCTGTCTGCTTGAATCTGACATGCCTTTCACTTCACCAGTGCCGTACCACATGTCACAAGCTGTAGACCTCCCCTGTTACTTTGCATGAGCAATTTTCTTGGTCTGTAAAATGCTGGAAAGATTGATTTCTTCATGTCTTCACACAGCCCACTGTGTTATGTGTGGCCTCAGAATGACATATAGTTATCCCCTTTATGCAGATTGTCTTGTAACTTGCTTTCTGAATCAGTTCCTTGAAAAACCAAGCTACTCTTACTGTCAAATTTCTGAACACAAAGTTCCTAACACAGGAAGATTGCATTTCCCATAATTTGTCTCATAGACAAAGCCTGTGTATGTGCGATTGAAGCAGCTTTCCTGATCAGTGGCTTGTCAGTCCATATTGCCCACAAGTGCCACAGTTTGCAGTTTGTCTGTTGGCTGTGTTTGGGTGAGACCTTTTCATTCAAATGAAAAATATCCTCATGGAACAAGAACATTTCCCTTTGCTTAGACATACTGGATGGACATCTGTTCAGTGTACGTAGAAATACGTGGCAAATATTACAGCAAGTACACTTCTTATCAATACAATGATTTCTAATAGGACTATGTCAATAAATTTTTTTTAAGCTAAAAGTTCCCAATTTTAATCAAATTACTCATTCTTGGTTTTCTAAAAGGCACAACAGTATTAGCAATGAGATCTGATTCTGAGCTTACTAATTTATTATTTGCCTGAGTTCACTGAAATTACAGCTGATTTACTACAAGGGGAAATCAGAATCTGACCTGAAGTTTTTTCTGGAGCACTACATTGTCCATGCCTGTTATTTTAAAGTAGAGACTGACTTTAATCTTGCAAATATGTGGCTGATTTTGCCCTTAAGTATATCTGAGACTGCATGTCTCTTGGTTTTTGGACCACCTTTCTCTGTATGAGTTTCTCAGTGTGTATTTTGATAATAAATGTATTTTTATTATTTTTATGCTCTTAGTAATGTTGGATGTGTCACAGTGGGTTATCTATAAGTTTGAAAGGACATTAAAGCAATCTAAACAGCACAATGTTCAACTGTGAGCAGTGATACTAGTTTTAAAATATCTGTATGATTCTAGGCAGTTCTAGTCCTTAAACCCATATTAAAACTAAGATTAACCTATGAATACTTGAAAGACAACAAAGACAACTTCCTTTGGCATCCCACCCAATGCCAGTAGAGCCAGTCTCTTTCTGCAGATGAAATTGTTTTTTGTGGCACCATCAACTTGAGAGAGATTGACTTTATTATAAAAGTAATGTTTTTTCTATGCTTGTTTCAAAGAAATCTTGCAAAAAAAAAAAAAAAAAAAAAAGTCCAACCGTTTAATCAGCAGCCCTGGCTTTAATGGGGCAGGTTTTTTCAAGGATATATCCTCTTGGAAAAGGGAGGTGACAGCATTGTTGTTGCCCTCTGCTTGTGGTGTAGACAGAATTTCTTTGCATCAGAACTTATGGAGGAGATGGCTGTACTGAGTCCTCATGCTGCAAGTGGGAGTTGATGTCCCATCTGGAAGAGTGTCTGCCTAAGAAGGCAGGACAGTCTTCCAGCAGTGATTTTGCTCAGTAGATCTTTCCTCATCAATTCTTTTCCTTTGGATCCCACAAAAGGGCAACCAACGTTGAGACCATCTCAGGACAGAAGCCTCAGTATAGTAGTTCCAGTAGTGCTGCTGGTGAGCACTGACAAGGAAAGGCTTTAAACTCTATTTCCTAGACTCCATAAATACATTTTACTGGTGATCTTAGGAGGCATGTTAAGCATTTTCCTAATGGACCCTAGATATGTATTTAAACTTTTTTTGAAGAACAGTTTATTTAAAGTTCTCTGTTGCATATCATATAGACATCATGTGATTCAGGATCTGTCATAGCTCCTTCCATACATCAGACCAGCTGTAGCAGGGTCAACACGTAGATTGGGAGATTATGCTGCAATGTGTAACTGTGAACATACGCAACATGAGCAAACTCATCTGTTCACGTGTCATCTAGAGTAGCTGACCTAATAAGTTGTGTTTGAAAACAAATGTTTTTTAAACAATGCTAGTAAATGAAAGCCCTACAAAACTGGTCATCCTATTTCCATGAAAATTGCTACTATGGAAGAGGGTTATCTGCTGATTTAGGGCCAAGTTTTGAATGCTGCCCTTCCAGGGAGGAAAGAGTTGCTAGCAGCTTCCAGGAAAGTGATGATTAATTTTGCTCTGATACAGGATTATTTATGCCTATAAGGCACAATTGAGCCAGTTGGTGATGGTCAAAAGCATTCAGGACAATTCTCAGTAAAGGATTGTACTTGAAACTCAGACCTGGCAAGTTACAGTGCCAACAAACAGGATGCTACAGATCTTGATCACGTTTCAAGTTTTACTTACAGTAGTATAATAATTAGTGGTGCTTATGACTAAGAAAATAACAATATGGCCCATCAAGAAGACAGCAGAAATGTGGTGTTAGAACTGCTTCTTAAAAGTTTTCATAGTGGATTATACCTGCACTTTGGGAAATGAAGCCATGAGATAAATAAACTGGCAAAGAACCTCTGATCATATGCTTACAATATTTTTCTCTGAAAGAGTCAGTGGAGGTATTTTGCAGCACTTTCCCCCATCATCCTCTTAGTTTGCTGTAATGCATTCTTTTATAGATATATTTCTATGCCTTTCCAAGAGCAGAAAATATTTTTTTTTGTAGTTCATCAATGCATTTAATTGACAAAATCTCCAACTCATGCTTTTATTTCCCCTTTAATCACAACTAAATTGGTAGGGAGACAGCCAAAATGTTAGGTACCAGTGTCTCTCAAGCAGATGTCACCACTATTTTTTGACTCGTTTAAATGAATAAACATGTTAAACTGTGAAGTATTACATTTTAGATTTTTTCATTATAAAAAAAATGGAACAATCTGTTTACTGTCCTTAATTGAGACAACAATCCTGGTGGTTGCCAGGTTGGCAGTTGTAATGATGAACTATAAATATTGGGACAAATCAACTAACTGGTGATTGTGGAGGATAGTTTAAGTACAAGCCTCATTCTGCATGAATACTTTATTCAGTGCTATAGTTTTTCTTCCATAAATGTTATACTGGTTTTGCATGTTAAAACCACAAATAATAAATACATGACTAGTCAAACAGTAGGCTCAATTATGTTGTCTTATTCCAAATAAATTCTAATAAAGCAGATAAAAGCTGACAGTCCTGTAGTACAGTTCATACCATGCCCCAATTCTCTCTAAAAGGTGCACGTTCAGGTCAGTTATAAATGTGAACTTCATTTTGACGAACCTTGGAAAAACTGAGCAGCATATATATATCTTTGGGAGTTTGCAGTTTCACAGAGAGATTGTAAGAATTTTAAAGAGCAGAAGCACAGGAGGTGAGTATGGAGTTTGGTGACAAACTGATGTAATTCTATTGCAGTTCCTCTGGGCATGAGAGTGGAACAAAATTGAAGTAAAATGGCCAATTCTTCTAGAAGACAATCACCACACAACTTGCCACATTGCTCAAGAAGAACAGTATTGAAGAAAAGCTAATTATGGTATCAAATCAGAGCTATCTCAACTGCTTAATTTTCATAGGGACAAAAAAAAAAAGGGCCAGGGGGAGATGATTTCTCATCAACTTCTCATTGGATCAGTGGTTCATTTATTTAAGTAAAGAATAAACAGTGTTTGGGGGATCGACACAAAGCATAAGTCAGGCTAATTGCTGTTACCTTCATATATATTAAAAAAGTCACATTATGCCAAGCTAGAGTAGCTTTTTGCATCTGTTATTGACTTATCTGTGAATGTACTAATACTGGAAATTTCCCCATTTCCCTAGAGACACCTTCTTCTCCTGTGATACTATCCACATTGAGGAAGAACAGGGAGGGAAATGGCAAGGGAGCCCCTTTGCTGATTATGTACTCCTAAAGCATCTCCCCTGCTCATTGGAGAGCTGCTGGTGTTTAGAGTAGGACTGCAGTCCTGGATTGTTTTGTACAGGCTACAAAAAAAAATAGGGAAGTGCTTAACCTACAAGGGTGAATCTCCTACCATCGCTGGTGCCTGATTTGTTACCACAAAGAAATAGAAGCTGAGATGTTCCAAATTTTTGCTTTTATTTATTATGTTCTCTGGGAGATGCCAGAAAAAAACCTGTCTTTTGTTGTCCCTTTGAAACTTATTTCTGTATAGGTGTTTCCCTTAGTGTCTGTGGGATTGCTTTCCAGACAAATAATGCAACTCTCACTCCTACTGCTTTTGGTAGGCAAGCTGTAGACATCATCCCTTTACAAAGAGGGACTGGGGAGTGACCTGCCATCTCCCCTACTCTCCCCTGGCTGGAGCTGAAGAGGCCTCAAGTAGCTATGACTGTGTAATATAGTAGACTTGCTCTGGTTTGGGAAGCGCATAAAATTCTGAACTCAGGGCAGCTTTATTTAGCCTTTGCTGCCTGAGGAGCCTTCAGAGGAGCCCCCATGGTGAAAGTCAGGATTTTGGTTTGCTTCTGTTTTGATGGCTTACTTCAGCTTCTTATTCAAAAGATCAGCTAAGGTGCTATGGTTCTCTACTTAAAGCAGAGTTGTTCTAACAATGGTATTCTAGGACCTCAATACCCTAATGAGCTTGTGCCTGTTCCTTCTTAAAAGGACATGGACCTGTTGGAATGAGTCCAGAGGAGGGCCACAAATGTGATCAGGTGGCTGGAACATCTCTTCTACAAGGACAGTCTGAGAGGGTTGGGATTGTTGAGCCTGGAGAAGAGAAGGCTCCAGGGAACCTTATTTCAGATACTCCAGTATCTGAAAGTTGGGTTGCCTACAAAAGAGCTGGGGAGTGACATTTTACAAGGGTTTGTAATGAGAGGATGAGGGATAATAAATTCAAACTACAAGGGGGTAGATATAGATAAGAAACTATGAAGAAGTTCTTCAGTCTGAGGGTCATGAGTCACTGAAACAGGTTTCCCAGGGAAGTTGTGGGTGCTCCATCACTGGATGTTCAAGACCATGTTGGATGGGGCTTTTCATAGCCTGCTTTAGTTAGGAGATATCCCTGTCCCTGCCCATTGTAGGGTGGTTGGAAATAGTTTATATTTAAGGTCCCTNTCTCTCTAAAAGGTGCACGTTCAGGTCAGTTATAAATGTGAACTTCATTTTGACGAACCTTGGAAAAACTGAGCAGCATATATATATCTTTGGGAGTTTGCAGTTTCACAGAGAGATTGTAAGAATTTTAAAGAGCAGAAGCACAGGAGGTGAGTATGGAGTTTGGTGACAAACTGATGTAATTCTATTGCAGTTCCTCTGGGCATGAGAGTGGAACAAAATTGAAGTAAAATGGCCAATTCTTCTAGAAGACAATCACCACACAACTTGCCACATTGCTCAAGAAGAACAGTATTGAAGAAAAGCTAATTATGGTATCAAATCAGAGCTATCTCAACTGCTTAATTTTCATAGGGACAAAAAAAAAAAGGGCCAGGGGGAGATGATTTCTCATCAACTTCTCATTGGATCAGTGGTTCATTTATTTAAGTAAAGAATAAACAGTGTTTGGGGGATCGACACAAAGCATAAGTCAGGCTAATTGCTGTTACCTTCATATATATTAAAAAAGTCACATTATGCCAAGCTAGAGTAGCTTTTTGCATCTGTTATTGACTTATCTGTGAATGTACTAATACTGGAAATTTCCCCATTTCCCTAGAGACACCTTCTTCTCCTGTGATACTATCCACATTGAGGAAGAACAGGGAGGGAAATGGCAAGGGAGCCCCTTTGCTGATTATGTACTCCTAAAGCATCTCCCCTGCTCATTGGAGAGCTGCTGGTGTTTAGAGTAGGACTGCAGTCCTGGATTGTTTTGTACAGGCTACAAAAAAAAATAGGGAAGTGCTTAACCTACAAGGGTGAATCTCCTACCATCGCTGGTGCCTGATTTGTTACCACAAAGAAATAGAAGCTGAGATGTTCCAAATTTTTGCTTTTATTTATTATGTTCTCTGGGAGATGCCAGAAAAAAACCTGTCTTTTGTTGTCCCTTTGAAACTTATTTCTGTATAGGTGTTTCCCTTAGTGTCTGTGGGATTGCTTTCCAGACAAATAATGCAACTCTCACTCCTACTGCTTTTGGTAGGCAAGCTGTAGACATCATCCCTTTACAAAGAGGGACTGGGGAGTGACCTGCCATCTCCCCTACTCTCCCCTGGCTGGAGCTGAAGAGGCCTCAAGTAGCTATGACTGTGTAATATAGTAGACTTGCTCTGGTTTGGGAAGCGCATAAAATTCTGAACTCAGGGCAGCTTTATTTAGCCTTTGCTGCCTGAGGAGCCTTCAGAGGAGCCCCCATGGTGAAAGTCAGGATTTTGGTTTGCTTCTGTTTTGATGGCTTACTTCAGCTTCTTATTCAAAAGATCAGCTAAGGTGCTATGGTTCTCTACTTAAAGCAGAGTTGTTCTAACAATGGTATTCTAGGACCTCAATACCCTAATGAGCTTGTGCCTGTTCCTTCTTAAAAGGACATGGACCTGTTGGAATGAGTCCAGAGGAGGGCCACAAATGTGATCAGGTGGCTGGAACATCTCTTCTACAAGGACAGTCTGAGAGGGTTGGGATTGTTGAGCCTGGAGAAGAGAAGGCTCCAGGGAACCTTATTTCAGATACTCCAGTATCTGAAAGTTGGGTTGCCTACAAAAGAGCTGGGGAGTGACATTTTACAAGGGTTTGTAATGAGAGGATGAGGGATAATAAATTCAAACTACAAGGGGGTAGATATAGATAAGAAACTATGAAGAAGTTCTTCAGTCTGAGGGTCATGAGTCACTGAAACAGGTTTCCCAGGGAAGTTGTGGGTGCTCCATCACTGGATGTTCAAGACCATGTTGGATGGGGCTTTTCATAGCCTGCTTTAGTTAGGAGATATCCCTGTCCCTGCCCATTGTAGGGTGGTTGGAAATAGTTTATATTTAAGGTCCCTTCCAACCCAAACCATTCTATGATTCTAAGGGCAACTGAGAAGAACAAAATAAATGCTTAAGGAGAATTCATATGCATTATTCAGCCTCTTGTATACACATGGCTCTGACTGGCATATGCAAAGCTACTATTCCACCACTAGTTTGGGGATAGTTGTTGGGAACTCAAAATGAAAAATGGTCTCATATTTCCCCAAAATTAAACAAGAAATTTTACATATCCTTGTTAAGCCTTGAGTTATTCAGTTGTTTTGAAATGGTCTGCCAGAAGGTGTGTAAAATAATGTATAATGCAAAGTGATGTAGAGTAACACAAAAAAAATTATAAGTGACTCTCAACTGATAGTTAACTATGAACCTGGCCTGGAGTATGCAGCTTCTTTGCTGCTTCCTTGTAAAGCCTTGAGGTACAGACCTGTCACATCCACTCATGAATGTTTATCTCAGGTACCATCTTAGTTTTCATGTCTTCTGTAAAGAACTAAAACTTCAAGGTTATTTGTCTGGAGAAGGCTGGTTTTGATCTTTGCACCTAGATCAGGCCTTCTAGCTTGCTCAGATCAAAGCTCTTTGGAGATTCCTTCCAGAGAGCTGTGAGCAGTTTGAAAAGAAACTGCATACCCTGCCATCAGGTTAGCACTGAGATAACACAAGATGAAGACACTGAAAAAGTGTCTCAGTCTCCCTTGGAGAGAGATGTATTTGCTGAGGTTGTCTGGCACTGGGGTACCAGATGTGTCAAGCTTTGTACAAAGGGAGGAGTGAGCCTGGGCAGATGGATCTCAGGATGTCAGCAGGGACAGCATGCAGATGTACTGCCAGATGCTTGTTTTTACGCACTCCCTCCCCTAAAGGCACAAGCCCAACAAAACTTATGAGGATCCCACTGCAATCTTGCTCTTCAGAAGAGTTGAGATCAGGAAAAGTATCTATCATGCTAAGGATGATTAAAAGTTGGTAAATTCTTTAACAACTCAGGAATATAAGAACCAGAAGTGCTAAAATAGACCTTCCTTAACCTAACAACAGGGGTTCATTTGTAAATGAATCTTCATGAAAGTCTAGACACATGACAGATAACCAAACAGTTTAATACTTGTAATGGGAAAATCTATGTAGCTAAATATGACAGGGAAAAAAAAAAAAAAGATAAATACGTTAATTTTGTTCCAGAGGAACTACTGAGAAAGGAGTCATGCACACTAATGCTGTCTTCCTCTTTTCATCATGTGCCAGTAACAGGGTAACACATCTTTCCACCCAGTCAACAAGAATACTTAAGTAAAACAGGATTACAAAACACCAGGCTACCTAACTCTCCCAGTTTAGAGAGCTGCAGAACAAAACCTTTCTGTTCATTACATTATAGCTTATATAGATACCCCACTGTTATGTGCCTCACAGTCAAATACCAGAAACAGATCCACCAGCGACCTGTTCACATGCTGTCAAGTTCTCATGTGTCTCAGAAGTCTTGAGGAATACAGACTGTCACATGTGTGAGAGATTTTTTCTTATGTTGCTCCTCTCACAAGGTATTCCTTGACCTTAGCATAGGCTGAGAGCTGAAGTTGACTGGATAATAAGGAGGAAAAAGAGGATATTCTGTAAAACCTTTTCTATATGCTAGCCTTAATCATTTAGAGGCAGACATCACAGGAGTCCTTGGATGTGAAAGTGGGATAAAGTACTCTGGGAAAGACAGTTGTTCCTCTTTGGAAGCACAGTAGAAAAAGTCTTGGTCTATCCATGTCCCAGCAGGGGAATAATCAGTCATGTGGAAGGCTGAATAAGGAGTCCTGAAATGAAGACAACAACAGAAGTCCCTTCTTCCAGAGCCTCAAATCCATAGCGGTGCTGTGGCCTGAAGCGACAGTGTTGCTTCTCCATTTTATGCCCAAGCCTTTGGCCAGCTCACTCTGTCTGGGAACTTGGGAAAAACAAACCTGTGTGACCCTTCAATGACAATTACAAAGGATGTCTCCAAGAATGAAAATTCGCTCACCCAGGAGAAAAAAGCTTGAAAACCTACAGATAATGCTACCACCCACCAACACCCACTATTTGTGAATTATATCACTCCTTTCATCCCTCTTGAAAAACAAAGTTGCTTTTAATAATACTGTAATGTTCCTAATGACTGGGGTTTTGGATATATGGCAGCTTCATTTAAGAAGGAAAAGCCCATGCAGGTGGTGGTCTTGATTCACTGCAGCTGGCACAGGTTGCCCTTGATCACACACATGGGTGCAGTGCCTCAAGAAGGGCAGCTGGGGTTGGAGAAGGCAGGAGTCTGTTCGTGGTTACACCCTCGTGGCTGGTTCTGGTAGTATTGCCTGAGTCTCTGCAGTGCACTCTTCTGCTGTCCCATCAGCCTTCTGAGCAGTTAGGTATTGACAGAGCTTATCTGTTCATGAGACCTGAGCAATAATGTGGATGCAGAAATGCACCTAGGAGGATGAGCAGAAGGCTCAGGGGACACAGAGCCTATATGTTGTCAGTAGGCTGGTGTCTAAATTCAACTCCCATCAGAAATGGAGTTTAGAGGTTGGTTTGTTTTAGGGTTGATTCTCAGCTGCTCCTGAATGTACAGTGAACCACTGCCCATGCTGGAACACTCCAGAGAGCTGAGGCAGACTGGAATTGCAGATGTGTGAATGTGTCTCTGAAGGGCTGCAGTCCTCCCTGTCCACAGTGGGACCACAGGTGACTTTTGCCACAACTTGTCTGGTTAACACCCTGACCTAATTCATGCCATGGTAATAGTAATTTTACTTCTAGGTGTGCTCAGGTTTGTGGGTAGTGATATCTGAAGGACTGTCCCCAGATGCTCCTGGGGTATTCCACATTACTTGCCTGTATGAAGGGTAAATGTGCATTAATGTCTTACCGACAAAGGCTCTGTGGACACATTCAAAGTAATTCAACTTTCTGTGTAAGGGTTCTAAATTTGCTCTGACACAATGGCATCCTTTTTGTTTACAATTTGGATTTTTTTCTCATTTTTTTTCACACAATTGTATCTCTCCACACCACTAAGATTTTAGCAGAACTTTAGGAAGGTGTATTGCTTTCTGACTCCCATACATGTGTGTTTTCTTGGGCTACATTAAACCAGCCCAGGGGGGGAAGATAAACAGAGGGACATAATTTTTAGTGACTTGCTGCATTTCCTGAACTGGATATTGGGCAGCTTAACCTTTTTAAACCTGAAGAACTCTTGCGTATGACCAGAATTTCAGACATCTGAGGAGCTTTTGTACTGGAAGCTGAAGTCAGAGAGAGTTTGGAAACCTCTTGAAGTAGACAGCAGTTAATATCTGTTTTGGATGTAAGCACATGAATTCTACTTTTGCCAGGTTTTAGCACCCAAGTCCCTTTCTGAGTATGAAAATGTAACAGATAACTTGACCATCCTTTAATGTGAACTCGAAGTGGCTTTTTCCTTCTTATTGCATAACTTGGGAAACTTTTATACCTTAAATTGTGCTCAGTGGATATTGAACAGCACTTTCATCCTGAGTTTTCCTCCCACCTTTTCTTGCTAAACTAGCATGCAGCAAGCATGAAAACTCATGAGGGGTTTCTATAAAAACACTGAAAAATAATAAATAGCACAGAGCAAATATGCAATCTCAAAATAATGTAAATGCTTTTTTCTTTTAATTACTATCCCCATTTCTGTCCAGCGTCAGAATAATACAGCTGCAAAAGTCATTAATTAATATAGGAATGTTCTTTAATAACATCACAAGGGTTCTGTGTTCACCCATTGGTTAAGGGCACTAGCTAGCATGATGATAACAGGTTGTTGCCATTGTTGTCACCTCATTAGAAAATTAGCATTTAATTAACTTAGAAAGATATGGAACATTTTTGATATGGGAAATATTTGTACACATTGTCTATTGGAATTAAAAGCTCCCACCCAGAAAAAAGCACGGCAGCCTTTACAGCTAGTGGCTGTTGGCCCACAGAAACTAAACAGACTTGCCAGTCTGTGCAGCTGGAGTTGCTGCCTTTGACTGGGAAGGGAAAGGAAAGGTGTGACCTATGCTCCTATCTGAGGAACCAGGTGAAAAGAGTGATCCAGCAGCCACATCAGCGCTTGCCTTACAAGGCACTCTAGCAAGTCCCCCTAAGTCTTAGCAAGCAGCCGGTGCTGGCCTGTGGAGTAAAGGTTTTGAAGGAAAGATGGTTCTGCTTCAACCTGGGCCTGATGCAGCCTCCTGTGAAGTCAGTGGGAGTCTTTCACTGACATCAGTGTGCTTTGGATGGCCATGCTGGGGTTTTCTGGTCCAAGAGCCCCAGCACTGCTGTGAGAGAGATGCAAGGAGAGGCAGGTAGGTCACATTGTGCAAATGTTGACCACACCTGGTCTGCGGGTAGAGGGTGGGGAGGAGAAGGGAACAAGAAAGGGAAGGGGTAACTGGATTTTCTTGCTGTGGCTTTCTTATGTTGACACTGGCTGAATGGTCTGATTTAGATGTTCTTGTGAATTAAAAGACCCTGTTTAATCTGTGATGTTGAAAAACACATTAAATCTCCCGATAGCAAACACAAAGTAGAAAAAAAATAAATTTCTAGGGTCATTTGTTATTCTGACTGGATACTTTTATTTAGGTTCATGCAAAAATCAGAGGAACAGCCAGATGACATTGAGCCTTTCTCCTGCAGGGTGAGGTATTCATACCTACATGTGCCAGCACCACCATGCACATCTGTGGAGGGATCCTTCCAAGCAGGGGCAAATGGTTGTATCACCTCTGTCATCCCTCAGGCTCTGGAGCAGATACTGCAAACCCTCTGCACGTGTTTAATGTTGCACATGCAAAGCTGTGGAGTCATGCCAGCATCCTACAAGTTTCTCCCTGTCACATCCCTGCAGCTGCAGCAGCAGGTTCTGTCCTAACCTCAGGCTGAACCAGCCCTCTGCATCAGCCAGCCTGAGCTCACTGCCCTGCCCCAGCATCTCCAGGTACTTCTGAGAGAGATGTCAGTGCCCTTGCCAGCAGAAAACAGAGCTCACAGCTCTCTGCTTGCCCTTCCCCAGCCCCACTGAGCAGATTACCACCTGCCAGGAGCACTGCATGAGGACATTGGGGTCTCAATGAGCAGGATGGGTGGGCTGTATTATGTACAGCTGTGTCCCTTGGGGGCATCTCACTGCTGTCAGTGTGATGAGCTGACAGGTAGGGTCTGACAGCACCCATCAATCACACCTTTAACAGCCTGAAATGCTGCCATTTCTCTTGTGGGGAGCAGCAGCCAAGCCGACAGGCTGTGCAGGGCTGTCAATAAGGCAAATGTCCTAAGTGACAGAGCCTCTCCCGAGGGGATCTCCCACTGTTACTTGTGTTTATCCTGAGCAACTGCCCCCTGTTCTTTCTCCTGGCATGAGGTGAACAAATATCAGAGTTGGAGGGATTAAGAATAATTGTGTTATGATCAGTGCAGATTCTTTTTTAAGGTGGACACTGAAATGCATGACACTTCTGTGTGTCAGGTCATGAAACTGGCAGATGAAATGCAGTGGTATTCCTTCAGCAAAGGACAGCCAGACCTAGTGCCATGGGGACAAAGGGTATATGCCTCCATTACATACCTTTAACTGGCAGCAGCAACTGAAGGCCTTTTGTGTGTGTGAAGCAAGCATAAATGCATGTTAACCACAGAGGCTTCTTCATTTCTTGAGAGGAAAGTGATTCTGGCCTTGAGAACTGCAGCAGCATTTTATCACCCAGAAATCATCCGGTGTGTTTAGAGTAAGATCAAGTCAAACGTGGCAATAATGTAGCTATATATCCTTTCAGTGCCCAGAAGCAATGGTTAAATACTTGAGGGGAGAGACAAATAAATGAGGAAGCAAGGTAAAAAGCAGCAAACAAAGGAAGTATCTCATTAAAATCTCACTCTGTGTCAGTCTTACCTTTTCCCATGACTGGTTCAGAACTGGCTGCTTATAGCTCACAAATAATCCCATCATCCTGTTGCAAGGAGCACAGGTTGGGCTCTCATTGGCAAGTGATTCTTGCTGTGCATGTGGCTCCAGAGGAAGACATTAGGACTGATCTCTGTCAGGGCACAATGAGCCGTGATATAACACAGACTGACATAGACCAGTTTTACATTGGCCTTTCCATTTACATTTTCCTATGTTTACAATGTTTTCACCACCAATAATTTATCTTTGGTGAGATTCAGACCACCTACTTTGTTGCTAAAATCCAAGAATATGATTTAAAAACCCTACAGGCTATTGCAGCTTAATCCTAGAGGGACCTACATCCATTTTAGACCCCAGAGCTCCTTCAAACAAACCCTTCCTGTTCTCTGAAATATTTGGACATTTAAAGGAGCAAGAATTGGAACGTGAAGCCATCATCTTGTGCTTGCATCTGCCAGCCAAAAGGCAAAAGAGGCATGGCTGGGCTCTCTAACCCATGGGCCTGTGGTCAGGTCAGAGCCCAGTATCAGCAGCAGGGTTGTTGGATCCCTGTTCTGTATGCTGTGCTCCCCACAGCTTATACCATGCTCTGCAGGGGACTTGTAGGACACATCTGCACTGCTACACCAGGCCAGAACATGGCTGTGTCTCTCTCAGTTGTCTGAACTGTTTCCTTGCTAGGTTTCTCCACAGTGAGATTCGAGCATAAGCTCACCTATTGTCCTAGTTTGGACAGGTATTATCTTAAATTTTATAAAATGTGAGACCTGGGGCTTATAAGGAGACAATAATTTGTTAAACTATATATNAAGAAACAGGGTCCTAGGGGATCAAAGTGTCAGATGAACCCACAAAATACGCAGCTGGCAGAGGTGCTCTGGGAAAACCTGGTGAAAGAGCTGGTTGGAGATAATCCAGTCTGGAAGGTGAGAACTAGCTTGAGAAGGCAGATTCCTTTCTCCTGAGTCCACGCAGAAAAAAGAGAGAGAGTGAGAGCCTCTCAGAAACCACTCCTCTTCCATTTCTGTCTGTGTGCATGTCCAGGCTTGTCCCTTCCTGTCGTCCCGTTGTCCCGTCATCCCCCCTCGGCCCCGACTGGCCCAGCCCTGCCCCCACAGGCAGGTTAAAAAAAAGGTTTGTTTTTTTTAAAAAAAGGGAATTTCTACCTCTTGACACTTATCAAGGTCTGATCAAGGAAGGTCTGGGTCACCACGTTCACATCTGCCCATCCTTTACAGTCACTTCTACCAGCTCTGGGCACATAACTGCAGTAGTTGAATCTTTACAGCCCATCCAGTCCCTGCTCTCAGAAAATGTAATGGGGGTTATACAGTTGAACACTGATAAAATTTCTGGTAGTGCTTAAGTTCTCCCCGCTCCATGCTACCTACAGTCTAACATTTCACTAATTTGAATTGCTGATCTATTTAAAATGTAAATTGCTGATCTATTTAAAAGGCTACAGCAGGAGCACAGTTTACATAGAGATCCAGCTGGGATGGAGGGTCAACACTCAAGTTCAGTGTTTTCTTTCTAAATAACTTGGCTGCTAGAACAGCACCTCAAGGATTTGAATTTAGTAGATCAAATTTTCTTCTCAGTACATCCCCACTGACACCACTTAGGTCAATGGACCAGCTTGTGATCTCAGTTAAATCAGCAGGTATTGGGAGTAACATTACAGACTAGTGGAACTATTCCAGATTTATATTGATGCTAATGAGCCCAAATCTGGTCCAGTGTACTTGCAGAGATAGAACTGAGAGCAAAGCATTCATTATAATCCTCAAATAAAATATATGGCCCTGCAGACTTTTAAAATCTTTGAACACTAAAAGAATAAGAGATTAAAATCTATCCACTAACCTATACTAGACTAGTAAAACCTGTGTTTCTGGGTAGGTGCAAAATAATATTGATCATATCAGATAAACTATATGAATGCTTAAGTTATGAATTTTAAATTATTTTTAAAACAGTTTAACACAATATTTTGAGATGAGAAGAATAATTCAAGCTTCCAGCCTTGCAAACACTGAGATACACTACTTTTATTAGTAGAACCAACATCCCATTTACTTTATTATTTATCTCCTATATGATTCTTTTTACTTCTATTCCCAAATACCTGCCAAATACCTTTTTACTCTTTCCACCTTAGCTTCTTTGTGATTCATCAGCTTTTTCAGAGAATATTTCAGAAAGCCAAGTTTCTGTTAAGTGTTTTTTGAAAAATTGTATGCATGATGATGTGATAATTTTATAGTTCATATGAGAAAGATCAGCATAATCAGAAAATATTGGTTTAAATTCAATTCTGATGTTTAATATATTAAAAGAGACCTCCCATGTTTCATCTCCTTGGAAACATCTGAATGATTAAAAGTGATAACTAGCTAACAGGCAAGCTTCCAGTTAGTACTTGTGCCCTGCAGTTGTAGAAACCAGAAAGTAGAAGTATTAACTGGAGAACCACCAGAACAGCCCCACTTCCTCCAGCATTCATGAAGCTCAAAAGGCCCTGTCCATATGGGCAGAAGTGTGGAAACCACTTTAAATTGCCTACCACCAAATTGGATCCTTTCTCCATGTGTACAGAATTATGGCCTGGAATTATGGAACAAAAACAGACGGAAAATTTTTTTGTAGAATAGAAATTTGAGGAAAGGGAAGATACAACAAGCATTTATATTTAAGCTGTCCTGTGCCTTTCCTTTTGAAATAGCTAAGAGCAGGGAAAAGAGGGAGGAGGGCAGGGATAGAGATTAGAAGAGGGGAACAGGGGAAAGGTAAAGAAAAGTATTAGTCCCTTGGGTATCTGTCTGAAGGAGAATGTTTCCTACCTCCCTGCCCTGGAGTCATGGGACTCCATTATTATTATATTATTTGGGATTTGCTTGCCTTTTTCTTTTTTCTTTTTTTTCCCTTCCATTCTTTCATTCTTTTGCAGTTATATCTGCATGAATTGTGATTCAATGCTGCAGACTCAGCGGTATAAACCACTATGGGTTTTATGGGAATCAGTGGAACTGTGCTGATTTACAGGAGGACCACATTTTTCTACCTGATATTTAAACCAAAATACCAAACTACTAGTGGCATAATTTGGACAAGGTTTCTGCTTCTGTTTTAGCCAATTTCTGGTATGCACTAGGAGGGAAAAAAAAAAAAAAGCACAGAGAGCTCTTTATTATTATCTCTAATAAGAATCTGAGCTCCAAACTTGATAGTATGTAACTGTGCATAAAATTAACTCAGTGTGTGTTAGCAGGTCTGGCTGAAGTTGTGCATCATTTTATTCTTCATACATATTTGTTTTCAGTCATATTTACAGGAGTGCTTCTATCCTGGTGCTTCAGTTAACTGTTACTTTGAGGAAATAAACAGAGGTGAGGGCCCAGTCACCTTCAGCTGTTGGAAGTTAATAAGGTGTTAATGAAACATTGGCAAATAGCAACAGTTTAGCACTTGGTTGACACTCAATTTTAAAAAGAGACAGAGTGTAAATAAGCTGTGTTTGCAGTGAAAATTTAAAAAGTGGGAGGTGGGGGAACAAATAACACTCTCACAATTTACTGTTTTTTTAGCAGGAAAGCAGTTGATAGACCACATCAGAGAGTAACTTGCATGCCACAGTTGCTGGCAGCAAACAATGCATGATGGCAAATGGGTCTGTTTTCATACATGTCTTTTTGAGATGCTCTTATAAAATAACCAGAGGCACGTAACCAGTGTAAGAGGTTGTTGGCACCTCTACATCCACATCCAACTCCTGGAAGTGTTCTATGGGAACATCTGGCCCTCAGACCACAAATCCTAGGAACTCTTGTGGTTGTTCATGAGGGATGGGCAATACTTTTCTCCAGGTCACCAAAAGCTGTCAAGCAGCATGAACTCTATTGTTGCTGTTCATTAAGGACAACAAACTGCATCTTAAGAAATAGTAGCACTCTCAGTATTTATTATTTATTTGTTTGTTTGTTTATTATTTAATTATTATTTATTTATTGTTTATTTATTATTCATTTCTGTGTCCTGTAACAGGGCTGTGAAAGAGATCTCTGAAATGCAAGTATTTTGGGCTTGATATGTGTCAGGCAGCTCGCCATAAGGTAGTACAGCATCATCCAGAGTGAATCTTTTCTTTTTTTCACCACTCACAATAGAGATGTGTGTCCTGGAGATGGTATAGCCGAGCTATACCTGTTACCCTTCTAGCCTTGAAGTAAGAGGAGGACCCTGTGGCCCTGTTGATGGAGAAGGAACTTCCTTGGTATGGGAGAGGAATTAAACGAAGGTAGATCTAGCAGGCAAGCACTTAAGAGATATCTGAGAAGAGCAGTAACAGTTTTGTTTCAGTAACTTTTTGGAATAGGTATCATTACCATTGACACCTAGAATAGATCTAGACTCAATAGGAAGATGCACAGTTGTAACTGATGCTCCAAGAATTTCCTGTTTATGCAATACATTCGGAAAGATTCCTTGATAAAATGTTCTACAACAGAAGAGCAAATGCCAAGGCAATTAAAAAAGGGAGATACCCTGGGGATATCGCTTTTTCTGCAGAGTTACCAATATGTTGTTTGCTTTACAGGTGAGTAGTGTGTGAGTGATGTTTCCTTGACAGGCTGGAGAGATTGGTTAGCAGATTATCAGCCATGTCTGAAATTACTTCAGCAGTGTGAAGTTGTTATAGTTAGTAACCTTAGTTACTTGATATATTTTTTTCCCCTGTTCTCATGTGTCACATTTATTCACAGCAGCCCTTGCTATAGTGTACCTTACCAGCATAAGGCAGCTCCTTTGGCACACATACTGTATAATAATCTCTTACAGCACATTACAATTGCAAATTAGAGTTAGCTTTAATTTAAAATGTAAAAATTTCATTTTCCTGAGGTAAGGATTGTCAGAGGAATAAACCTGTGGGTGTAATATGCACATGGGTATTAGCAATTCTGAAGTGTTGAGTAAATGAAAGACACAAAGCCTATATTTTTGTGTAGGGTAAATAATGTCACACATAAATATTGAAGTATTGAACATAAAACACTCTATGCAAAAATATAGACTTTGTTTGCTTCATTCTCTCTGATGTGTTAGAAAAGCCTTAACCCAAGGGGGAGTGTAAGTGCAGTCTTTAAAATTAATTCAAGTGTTGTAGGCTGTCTATAATTTTCTCTATTGAATTACTGTCTTATTTTCAGTTTGAAGCAATATATTGTTTTGTTTATGAAGATCACAGCCTAGTGGGTATCTTTTTGATATCAACACACTGTGAGATAAACATAATATGTTTGCAAAAAATCTGCAAGTTTACACTTCCTAAATGAGACAGAATCCCACATATCTCAAATGTCCTTCCCAGTAGTGCTGGAGTTGTGAAATTATGAAGCAGTTTGGGTACCTGGCCACTCTCACACTGGGGATTTGGGCTCAGAATTTCCCCTGTTCAGCGTGGCAAAGAACACTGAGAACCCTTTTTCTGCCTTTGTAATATATGATCCATTTCCTAGGATAATCCATTTTTTCACTAGTTGCTATTATGAGGACATGAGACATCAGGAGATGCACTTTAACTTCTCTTCTATCATACACAGTGTATTTGAAGTTTATGGCCTTTTATACTAAAGGTCCAGTTTTGTTGTACGACGTCAAGGCTCCATTTGTAAAGGGGCACAGAGTATAATTCCTATGATGCTTTTGTCACAACAGTGTATTTGTTTTAATGACAACTAAGCATCTTTAGCAAAAGCAATTAAACCTTGGTGATGGACAGACTTTCTTGCCATCAAAGCATGGAATATTTGTTTTGACATTAATGCAATAATACCAGTACTGATATTTTCTTCAAGTACTGTGCTCTATGTATCCAAGATTTATAAATGCAAAAAAGAAAAAACCTAAACAACAAAACCTCATGCTTATTAGTTAGAATATAGAAATCTGAGTGAAGAATCTTTTGCAAATAGAATTTTAATCCTGTTTCTTCTTGTTTAGCAATGAAAATAAAGAACATGAGGTCTGTTTTCTTCAGATCCAGGTCAGTGCAGCAGACTATTGTGTAATCACTTATAGAAGGAGTCAACTATGAAACAAGGACAGAAGATAAAGCAAAATCACTAAAATTTGTGTTGTAGCAGAAAATCAAAAGAAGACTAAAATTAATAGACAGTGAAGGAAAGAGCACTAATATTTCTAGAAAGAAATTATTTCCTCTGCGATATGTTAAAGGAAAACCAAAATGTAACAGGAGTAACACCTGAGGATGATCTGCTCTATGATTACGCTGGGAGTTGCTCTTTGCTCATAAAGGTTGAAAATCTGAAAATTACCAATTTGGATTAATCAGGAGCTAAGAAATTACTGCAGACTTCTGCTTGATTGCATATCTTGGGGAAGATTATTTCAGGTGTAGCTTCTCCTCAACCCATGAGAACAATATTTTTCTAGGCTGGGCTAGAAGTTCAGGGCAGGATTCCATCTGAAATTAAGACGTGTATTTGTGTACCAAAATATAATTCCCTTAATCCAAAATAAGTCTAAACAGTCTGACACTCCCTGGCTATTCCAAACCAATGTTTCATTTTCATTTATGCTCAATGAACAGAAATAGTCCTTTCCAGAGGAACTGACATCCCTGCCTGTAGTCAGGACTGCAAGCTAAGTAGGACCAACCTCCTAGATATGACCAGGTGACTAATTTGGATTAGACACTTAAGTAAATTTGGTTAAGATGACTTCTACCTCTAGCCTTTAAAATTCACTTTTCAGCTATTCTGGATTCCTGTTAGTCCTTGGGGGGTATCTTTGAAGAACAGGTTGTCCTCTGTTGGCGTACATGATTTTTATACCAGAAGAGCACTGTTAGTTTACAGAAGCTTTTGATGGGTAGGATGGCACACTGTCCTGGGGAGAGATTTCAGCCTGTGAACAAACTAGACATGCCAGTATTTCAGTTCCTAATCCAGGCAGCTCTGGAGGAGCTTATGGCCTCACCTTGCTGAACTGCCACTAGTTGGTTTGCAGTGTATGATGGAGAGTGGTTGCTTTCCATGTTTTGATCACAATTTTATTTTTTTTAAAGCAGTATCTGGAGTGTACTACTTATTTTGCTACTCTTCTACACTATCTGCAGAATTAGCTTTTGAGCACTCTTGGGTTGGGATCCTGTTAGCTGGGGCACGTGTTTTGCAAATACTACAGAGGAGAGGAAGGAAGGCAGATCTGTACAACTGTGCCAAATTCCTAAACTGGCAGTGAAGGAAAGGATGTTCCTTTCTCCCCTGTGTAATAATATCTTGTGATTTCTCTCACTGTGGCCAGTTTGAAGTTTATGCAGGTGATTTTCTGATGGATAACTGTTCGAGTGCTCTGATTCCAAGGAGCTGGACCACTAAAGTTGGAATCTCTTAACTGCATTCTCCATATCTAGATCAATAGTCAGTCTGTTACAAAGTAACAAGCATGACTGTCCACAAAGAGTTGAGTCCTTTTTAATTAAGTGCTCCCATGATAATTATTTTCTGGCATACAAAAAAGGAAAATTAACCTATGTAGTTTACCTCCAAGCACTCTTCAAGGGTTTCATCTAATTTGTCAGTGACACAGAAAGAGCAGTAATTTCTTGGGAGATACTTATTTGGAGGGAAGAAAGTGGCACATACTTATCCTGGCCTGTGAAGAGCAGATGTTCCTTAAATGTACCCTGACATAAATCTCTTTAGTTTTTCTTTCTTTTGTCTCTTCTGTTTGTTTGCTCTCTCCTGTTTTATTCAGGAGCAGCCAAGTGTTACCCAATAGGGATATCCACCTGTGGTCACTGGGGTGGATATGTTATAAATGTCCCTGAAAACTCATTAAAATAGATCAAACTCCCAAGCAACTTTTGCTTGCTATTAAGCAACTTTGCTTTTGAGTATTATTTAAGAAATTCTGCAGCCAGTGTTTTAAAGGATTGGTTGTGCTCTCCTTTTAGAAGTGACATAATTAATCTATAATTACGGCAAGACTTCACTTCCTTAATAGGTTGCAACTAGAGCCTTAAAACAACACCTCAAAAAGTGCCCCCCAAATCAAACAAAAAAAACCCCACAAACAAAACTCCGCACTTAGAAAGCTTGAAACTTCCCTCTGCAGCATGCATTAATAACTTATTGGTCATTCAAAACACTGGCCATATAAAACAGTTCTTTTTCACTTTTATTCTCAGTCTGAATGTCTGGTTGCGGTTTTCTGGGACAAATTTTTTACAGTGATACCTCTTAAATCATTGGGAAACATTACAACCAAAACATGCTCAAGTCAAAAAGGGTCAAGAAAGGAGTTATATTCCAAAATAGCTGCACTTTACATTTTGCTGACTTGTTTCTTGGAATTGTTTTCAAAGCTTCCTTCCCTTCACATTTTTTATTTCCAAATTTTAAAAGCCTTCATTATGGTTGCAACCATTTACAGTAA